>JAOQMP010072401.1:0-35885 GCA_027563575.1 Erythroxylum pedicellare | reverse complement strand
TTAATTAAAATATTATTATTAATTAATTAATTACATTATAATGAATTCAAATATAATTAATTAATTAGATACAATATAATTAAAATTATAATATTTTAATTAATCAATATATTGTAATTAATTAATTAAAATATAATAAATTTTTATTTTTAATACTTTTTACAAACTAATTACTATCAATAATTATTATTATTATTTCTTCTTTTTAATAAATCATCATATTTCTTGTTAATATTCATTCCTATTTTCTACTACTATTCTCTGGGCGAACCGCCCCAGGTCCTTAACAGATGTGTATATTGCACTGACATGACTATTTAATAGTCGCATGTCTTCATTTTTTGAGTGAATGCATGTATGCATGGTTCATAAGGGAAACTCTGAATTTTATCATGATTACACTTATCCTAGAAAGTTTCTTGGCCTCTACATTTTGTTTATTGACTTCTGTTTCCATAAATCATAAAGATAGATGAAAATGTGAAATCAAAAGTTCACATATTAATAATTAAAAATTCCTTTTTGTTAAAAGAAATGCATGTCTCCAAATTAATGAAATACATTTATATAACTATGAATGGTTACATGAAAAGAATGAGAAAAAGTAAAGGATGATTGAGAAATTTATTAGACCATGTAGTACATTGTGATTAAGTGGTTGTCTCCTTAATCTTACCCAAAAACTTGATAGTTGATGACTCACTTCAACAAATATAGCAATTAGAAAATGAGAAATGTAAATAAAATTGTAGAATAACATTTACAAGTTTATAATTGTACATATGAAATATTTTTATGACTTTTTGACTCGAATCTCATGATACATGTTTAATTCTAAATTTCATATTTTTTATAAGTATTTGAAATTTGAGGTTTATAAATTATATTTTTTAACATTTGTGCACAATATGATTTTGAGTTGGTATTCAGAAAATTATAAGATCGATGTATTACATTGTTTGAAACTTTATATATTGTCTTCAATAATTAGTAATCCCCTTTACTAGAGTCTAAGGAGGAAGTTTCTAATTCGTTTTCATTTAAATTATTCACCAATGCTTGTTTCTTATTTTACTTTTGTGTTTTATTTGCAACGGATCAATTTAATTTTAGTTCATTACTCTTGGTGCGAAGGGCATTTGATTTAATTCCTTTATTGAATTGATTTGTATTTGACTTTTAAAGGACTATGTTGTCAACAATTCTTTGTTTTTAGTCTATGTAAAATGGATTTATAGAAATTATTAGAATAGTTGTTTATGACATATGATATTATGGAATTGCATTATTACCTTGTCAATGTAACATCTCTATAGAAATATGTATTTTGTGTTTATTTTGATATTTTTTGGCAACTCTTTACTGGTTAATTTATTTTTGTGTATGAAAATATAATTACAATTTTTTATCATATGTTGGATGTCATTTATGGATAGTAATAATTTATAGGTATTTACTGAAGATTTACAGATTTAATCCTACATAATTCACATGCATTGGTTATAAGTGTGATATTTTAGCAAAGTTAAACATTGTTAGATTATTAATTATTGATCAACTTAGTTATGGATCATTTAGATTATTCATTTGTGTTATTTGGTTATACCAAACTTTTAAGTTAGCTTAAAACTAAATCATTAATAAATGGACTTTGTACATGAAAGTGTATTAATCATATCATACATTATATTAAACAAGGAGTAAGGTGGTAGAATATTGATAACAATTTTGAATAAGTGGGCAACTATGTGATAAGGGAAATTTAATCTTTTTTCCATATTTGGTTAGGAAATTATAAAGTTAAGAATGTTAGCATCTGCCAAATTAGTGAACTTAGTGTATATTTATTCTTTAAGTTGCCAACTTCCTTCCTACACTTTACAATACTTATAAAAGTTAAATAAATTAAACCTCCCTATAGCTTAGGCATTTTTTAAATTAGTTTTCAATTTTAAAAAATATTATTAATACATTAGGGTTTAGTTATTTTACTCGGTTCCTTAGTGATATTCTTCATTAGAAAACCTAATGACAAAAATTAAGATAACATCATTTGGTGTTGCATACGACATCCTACTTTATCTCAACGTTGAAAGTCTAATCCATCTCAAACTTTCAATCCTAAACTCATCTGCATGAAAAGTTCGACTATTCTTAATTAGGAGACATTTAGAGGTAAGAAAAATTTATTGGAAAATGGAAGACTCTTATAGTTTCCATTTGTTAATTTGGTAGTTCTTGCAAATTTAGGCTTTTAACCCTAAATTCATTTGTTGCTTTGGTAGGTGTTGGGACATTTTTAGGAGAAATCTTAAGAGGGAAACAAGATCTCTAGTTTGTGAAAGTTAAAAGAAAAGTAATTGTGTATGCTAGATGTTTGGTGAAATGTCCTAAAAATAATTTTGGTGCTCTTTTCTTCATAAATAACAGTGTGATAGTCCACGATAGACTTTTGGAAAATAAATTAGTCGATCAATGCTTAAGTTGTCTTTGTTCTTTGTGGTTACATATATTTGATCTGACAATGTGATTAGATTTCATCTTGATCAAAATTTATAATAGTTAAGGAGAAATGAGAATTTTTTAAGTCTTCAAGATCTTTTATTGTTATAAAATGGTTTTGATGGAAACTATTAATAACTCACTTCATTATTTTCCTATGTTTGTCAAAAGTTTCCTCTTTAAATCTGTTTCTTAATATGAAGGCTATAGTGAAAGTTTGATGTATACCTCTTTATTAATGCCTTTTTATAGTCAATCTCTATAATTGTTTTAGAAAGTGGGAAATTGTATTATAATTTAAAAACTTTTTTTTATCAATGCTTTAGGACAATTCAAGTAGATTAACCTTTTTGGTTTATGCTTAAAATAACCCAAGCTTAGAATATTACATTCTATGTTTAAACTATGGTTTAAAAAAAACTCTCCAAATCATTGTGTTTGTTGAAAAAACATAGTAATCAATAAAGTTCTTATATTATGTGACAACGATGACGATAATAATAATAAGCTTTTAATGTATAGAATCATCTATATCAATAACAATTGTGTAACAACATATACATGCATATCAGTAGACTGAAGAATTCTTTACAGAGCTCCTGGAGAGCAAAGGATCCTAAAAGAATGTTCTTTGGGTATTAGAAATAAAGGTAAACTCTATGCATATTTTTGTTAATCATAAGAAAAAAGCAGTTAGAAAATGATAATTAATTTTTTATTTATTGCACGTAAAGGAATGTTGCAATCTCTTCAAGTAGTATAATGAAAATTTTATTCCAACAAGTCCAAATGTCATAAATGAGTTAAAAGAAAAGAATATGATAATGGTTTGCAACGAACATAAGGAAGATAATAGTAAACTTAGTCAGGTGTGTGATTTGATGATCGTTTTTATATTGTATTTGATGTTGTCATTGCTATTTGTATGTACAAGCAATGTGAATAAGCTAATGTTTACATAGTAAATTGTATCTATAAATGTATCTACATGAGTACTTGTAATAGATAGTAAGTGTATTAACCTTATTTCCTAAATTATGGGTGTGGCATTTAAACAAAATTGATTATTATTATACTATTAGTTATTTGATCAACTTAGTTATAGATCATTAGCACTATTTATATCATTACTTGGTTATAACAATGTTTGAGTTAGCTCAAAACTAAATCATTGATAAATAAACTTGCACATGAAAGTGTATTAGTTGAATCATAAATTATATATTTGGTTTATTAAAACTTTAATAAAGATAAATGATGACATGGTAAATTAATATCACTAAATAAGGAACAATATGATAAAAATTTGAAGCAAATTTTGAATAAGTGGGTAGATAAGGTGAGGTATTTTTTTTTGAATTTAATAAGGAACTTATATAGTTTAGAGTGTTAACTATATACTAGACTAGTGAAGTTAGTTTACCTTTGTTTCTTAAGTTGTCATCTTGTTTTCTAAGTTTTATAATACTTATAAAGCTTAATTACACATAAACTCCCTGTACTTTTAGGCATTATTCAAATTAATTCCTAAATTTTAAAAAATATCATTAATCTCTCTAGGGTTAGATTTTGTTACACCTAACCCTCTTAATATTATTCAATATTAGAAAACCTAACTAAGAATATTAAAACAATATCATTTGGTGTTACATGGCTCAACACTTGTCATGGTGTACCATATAACACATGAAGTCATGCTTCATCTCAAGGTTGAAAGCCTAAATCCTTCTTAAGATTTCAATTTTGTGTGTTGCAAATTAGGAGATGTCTAAAGGTAAGCAAAATCCACTATAAATTGTGAGACATTTGTAGTTGTCATCTGCTGATTTGGTAGCTATTGTAAATTTAAGATTTCAACCCTAAATCTGTCTATTGCTTTGGTAGGTGTTGATATATGTTTGGAGATAAGAAAAATCACGAATTTGTGAAAATTAAAAGAAAAAGTGATTATGCATGATGTTTGATGAAATGTCCCAGAAATAAAATTGGTGCTCTTTTTCATTACGAGTGATAATCTGATAGTTTGTGATAGACTTTTTGAAAAGAAATTAGTAAATCAGTGCTTGGGTTATCTAACACATATATGACTTGAAATTAGTTATTAAAACTATAAATAAAGATAATTGACGAAATGGTAAATTACTATCATTAAACAAAGAGTAACGTGGTCTAAATTTGATAAAAAATTTTAATAAGTAGGTAGATATGTTGAGGTAAATTTGATCTTTATTGATATTTACTTAGGAACTTATGTAGTTAAAATTGTTAACCGTCTTCTAAATTAGTAAACTTGCTGTATATTTGTTCCTTATCTTGTCAGCTTCCTTTTATAAGTTTTATAATACTTATAAAGGTTAATTATACCAAAATCCCTTGTGTTTTAGCCCTTTTTTTAAAATCATTCCCTATATTTTTAAAACTATCATTGATCTTTTTAAGGTTTAGTTTTTACACCTGACATCCTAGTGTTAGTTTCTATTAGAAAACCTAATAAAGAATACTAAACCAACTAAGTCAGTACTAAATGGCACGACACTTGTCATAGTTTTGCCACGTAACATCGACATCGTACTTCATCTTATAGTTGAAAGCCTAAATTAGACGTACAAGGTCGTGCTTCATTTTAAGGTTGAAAGCCTAAAACCATTTCAGGCTTTTAACCTTAAACTCATCTGTATGAAATCTTTCAACCCTAATTTTTTTTTCAAGTTTTCAACCTTAAACTCATCTGTATAAAGTCTTTCAACCCTAAATTTCTCTATTGTTATGGTACGTGTTAGGACATCTCTAGTAGCAATCTTTGGAGGTAAGAAAAATCTCAAATTTATGAAAATTAAAGGCAAAATGATTATGCATGCTAGATGTTTGATGAAATGTTTTATAAATAATTTTGGTATTTTTTTCCTCATAAGTAACAATATGATAATTTGTGATTGGCTTTTTGGAAAAGTGATTGATAAATCAATGTTGAGTTAACTTTGTTCTTCACGGTTGCAAATATATGATTTAAAAATGTGATATGATTTCATCTTAATCAAATTTTCTAGTAATTAAGGAGCAATAAGAATCTTTTAAGACTAAAGATCTTTAATTATTACTTATGATCTAGTTTGATGGAAATTTCAAACAAACTACTTTATTATTATTATTTTCTTATAATTGTCAAAAGGTTCCTCATCATTTTATTTCTCAAGAGGAAGGCTATAGGGCAAGTTTAACGTATGCATCTTTATTAGTGCCCTTTCATAGCCAGTCTTCATATTTATATTTGGAAAGTGGGAAATTGTAGCATAATTTGGAAGCTTTATTTATCAATGGTTAGGAACACTTCAAAAAACTTATACTTTTTGGTTTACGTTTAAAACCACCCAAGCCTATAATATTACATTTTATGTAATTATTGAATTGATGATTATGTTTAGGGATGGAAATGGCCTAGGACGGGCCCTGCCGTCCCTAGTTTAGGCTCGATTTGTGGCCTAGCCAAATCTCATATTTAAAAAAAAATGACAAAACAATATCATTTTGTACCTTTTTGTCTAGCCAAGTAGTCTTGGCCGACCAAAGTCGGGCCAAACTAGAGTGAGCCAAGTCATATTTTCCATCCCTACTTATGTTTATCCTCTTTGCCCAACATCTTTCAATGTTACAAAACTATCGAATTTTTGAAAAAACTTACTCTCCAAATCATTGGTTTTGATGATAAAGTTCTTTACAATAGTAAAAAAATATTTTGAACTATAAAATCATCTTCATCAATAACAACAAATGTGCAAAAACATATTTATGTATATTGAAATTATGGATTGAAAGCTCCGTTGTGGATTTCTTGGGTAAGATGTCTAAAATATGAGATAAACTCCATACATAATTCAATCGACATGAAACATCATCAATATATACAAAATGTTATTGATATTGCACATAACGTTGTCCAAAAGTTTATCAACACATACATATGAGGGTGTAGAAAAATTCATAAGTATACAGGGCCATATGCTATATACGTCAATATAACCAAGTGAGTGGTTTCCATCAAAATCGAAGGGTTATAAGTTATGTTTTACTTCTTGTTCTTTTTTGGCTAGTTTGGATCCTTCATATGTTCTTAAACTTGTTGAAATATTATATCTTCCAATTTGATTATTAATAGCCTTCCTCTTTGTTTTGGTTTCTTAATTTGGTTCATAACCTTTATTATATGATGCATTGAGTACTACACTTCCTAAGAAGATATTTGCACTTGATCTTGCGTGAAAGATTAAAGATGTCATTTGTATACATGTATAATTAATTAATATTATCTGAAGAAGCTTACCATAATTGAAGATTAGGATTGTCTCTTGTCATATAACCTAGGGAATGACATATTAAATGTTTTAGTATTGTGTCTAATATTTTTTACTTTTTACAGGTGATATGTCCTCTGATATTTGTTAATAGACTATTTTTATCTTTATCAACTTTTCTTATTATTTTTTCTTTGACCTTTTCACTCTTTTCTTGTAAGTGGGAGGATTAATCTAGTGTCTATATTCTTCCTCAGGTACTAACCAAAACTATTTACCTGGGATTAGATTTATACTTTTCAATAATACCATATATATGCGTCATTAGTGTTGTAATCATATACGTATACCTTTGAATATACTCTCTCCAAAATAATTGTTAAAATAACATGGTTACAAGGAATCTCAATTGAGTCTTACTTCTTAAAAATTCATATAATTAATTCATAAGCATTGATAAATACAGAATTCATTTATTGGATAAAAAAGTAACATAAACAAAATACTTGTTAGAAGATCTAATCTAAACTGAGCATTCCCTTTTGCTTTCTATTATAGCTAAGAAGTACCCTGTTAACTTCTTACATTGTGCACTTACATCTCCAAGTAAAAAATATAAGGCATATCTCTTACCTCTGTAGGCTTTAATACCTAAATTCTCTTATTAGTAATCTTGCAAAAAGTCCCTTTTAACTTTGAAATATGTTAGTTTGGATTGCCCCTATAGTGTGTCATATTCAAATCCATTGTAATTAAACTTCTTACTTTTAAATGCTTGACCAAAATAATGGGTGTCTTAGAATTTCTTGATCTGAAATGCATTGCCATTTTATATAAGGCTTATATGTATTCTCCATCCATATTTCTTTTTTCACTTTATAGGATCACTTGCCTTTTTATTTTTTATGTACATATTGTAATGCATTGAAAATCTCGATTTCATGAATAGTACTTTTTAGGTCATAAATAGTGCATCCCTAGGTGAATAATGACATCCAGGACTCAAACTGCACTTTATTTTATTTGGCATTAGATAGTATTATTCAAGGATAACCCAAATATCAAATTTAAGGTTAAAACAAGCTCATTTGAAGAGTTTGACCGAGAGTTAACTAGTGGTCAAAGTTTGATCCAAGAAAGGGGTGAAAGTCAAACACAAAATAAATGATCTTAATTAAGGTATTTATGTAGGATTGATATTTTAGTGGGATTAAATCCAATTAATGGATTAAAACTGAAAGTTAAGTTTGGATCTTTAAAAAAAGCAATATTGGCTTTAAGGGACCACATTGTATTATTTGCCACCTTTTTACTCCCTTCTTCCCTACGATTGCCTAGAACTAACTCCCTCTTTCTTCTCCACTTTGTTTTTCATTTTTCTTTCATTTTTAGGCCGACTTTCTTTATCTTTAACCCATAAATCAACTATTAAACACTAAATCATCAACCTAGGGTCCCCAAACTCACCATATCAACAAGAATTTTGGAAACAAGATGAAGAAAAAGTAGATGAGTCTTTTTGATGAATAGTACCCAAAATTAATAAGGTAAGTTAATGGAGTTTTGGTTATTTTTAGTACAAAATTTTAGTGTAGTTGCATGTTATTGAATAAAAATGCAAATTGAATTGTTATGCAATATTATGAAGATAAAGAGGAGGAATTGAAGGGGAGAGAGAATGGGACAGAGAAGGATTAAGGAATTAATGGTGAAATTAAAGTTTATGAAAGCTTAATTTAAAGAACTGGACATCAATTTGGTATGTGTTCAAGTAATTTTATTTTTCCCTAAAAATGGTGTATTATGTAATTTAGGGTTCTTGAGATAAAATTGCAGGGTTTATGAAATTATTGTTAAAAATATTTAATTGGATGTTACATGAAATAGAATCTATTATTATTTGAATTTTGGACTTATAATTTGTATTTCCCTCAATTGGCATGCATTATGTTTGACTTTGGAAATTTGATACGAATATGTCCATGTTATATGAACCAAATTAAAATCAATAATGAAAAAAAACATTAAGGAGTGACGTTTTCTTTGGCAGAATATGAAATAGCTTGAATTGGTTATTATGAGATTATATCATTAAATTTTAATGACATTTTAATTAGATTTGTCCTTAGTAAAATAGATAGGAATTTTCGGATTGTGATAAGGTTGGCATACCAATTAGGGAGTTAGTAGTACTACGTCATGATATATGTTACTGGACTGTATGGCTCTGAGAGCTCAATTTTGGTGTAAGATATTTGATTTCTATTATAGACTGCAAAGCTCTGAGGGCTCGATCCCATAAGATATAGATATGAAAATGGATTGTATGGTTTCGAGAATTCGATCTTGTATTTTTAAAATCCTGCTTATCCGACTCGGTGAGGCAATTACAAAAAATATAAATGTATCACTAATGACGACTGAACTTCAATTGGAAGTAGTAGTTGGTTGTAAAATTAAATTGTATAATTTATTGATCATTATGTAACTAGATATGAATGAATATAATATATACATGCTTGTATTTTATAAAGTAATTTTAATGCCTAGTTATGCTTAGAAATAAATCAAAATATTTATATTTGAAAAATTATTATATATTATGCATGTTAAGGTTGAATGAATTGAATTGGATGAAAAATGAAATTGCTTGAACACTCTAAGCTTATAGCTTAGTGTATGGTTTTTCTTCCACGCGTAGGTTTTGAAGAAAATTAGAAGAAAGTTGTGTTGGATCTACTACAAAGACTAAAGTCATATAGAGAATTGCAGAAGACTTTGAGATGGATGCAATATGGAATTATATTTTGTTTTAAGTATGGCATGTACATATGAAGAAATTAAAGATCTTATAGAATTATATATGAAAGTTACGTATGAAATTTGGTTTAGATGAGTTGAAATGTATTAGAGGATGGGCAAGTAATTTTGTGAAGGGGTTTAAGATGGAGATGGATAATTGAGTAAAATGATTGAGAAGTGTATTGAAATCTCTTGCAAAAGATTTTAAGAGAATATAGAAGAAACTCTATCAAAATTTTTATAAAGTGAATAGTATTTGCTAGAATAATGAGATTTTAAATATAAAATTTCGTAATTTGAAATTTTAGGTATTTCAAGATGGGGTAACACTCGGTATTCTGATTCCATTATTGGGTATAGGGTGTTATATTTAATGGTATCAGAGCTTGGTTTAGGCGATTTTGGGTCTATCATTAAGTAAATAAAGGAAAGGTGATTTGTGTACGTGCCAAATGAAGGTATATAAGAATATGATGTGACTTTGATGTAGATCCACCCTTCCTGTTTGTTATAAGCTGAAGAACGAAATCAGGTGCTAGGGGAGCTGCTGAAAAAGAGGAGGAAAGTTATGCCTTAACTAATAATACAAATAAGGGTATGGCAGGGCAGCCAACACAGTCCGTACCAGCACCTACCTATCAACCAGCTCCTAAATAGCAGTGCTTTTCTAAACTATAGTGGACTATATGAAAAATATATCATTGTTACACCTCCTATACAGCTATAACCACCTCTTCCACTACAGATGTCGAGTTTTGGCTAATTATGATAAAAATAATTTTTTATCTTCTCCATTGCACACCAACAAAGAGATTGGAGTGTGTTGATGGTCTTTTTCAAGGATTAGGATATCAGTGGTAGAAGTCCATTAAAGTTGTTCACCACAGAGTCTTACTTGGGAGTAATTTTTGTCCCAATTTGTAGATAAATATGTAGGAGAGACTTATTAGGATAAGAAGAGGGATGCATTCCTTCATTTGAAACAGGGGTATAAAATGACATCAAAATATGAGAAAGAGTTTTAGACTAAGTATGTATGCTGAGAGATTAATTCCTACAGGGGCAGATAAGTGTAAGAGATTTGAAGCAGGTCTCTACCACGACATCAAGAAACTCCTTGTTACACTACAGATTAGGGATTATGAAGAGACGGTGAAAGCAGCTTTGAGGATTGAAAAAGTTAATTTTGATGAATAGAAATGGAAAAACAGGGGATAATAGAAAATGAGTCAGGGACAATCTAGTTCATCCCTCTCAGCTAGTAAGAAGCAAAAGGTTTCACGATCTTAGGCTCCAACACAAACACAGATATCCTACCATCAATTAGGACAAAGTCAAAGATCAATGGTTATGGCAAGATAGCCAACCCCATCTATAACTAGTACGATAGGTGGGTCAAGATGTGGAATAGTTACACCATGTAATCACTGTAGGAAGAAACATGGCAGACAGTGTTGGAAGATGCTGGGAACATACTTATGATGTGGCTCTATCGAGCATTTTCAGAGAGATTGCCCTAATAGATAGTATCAAACAACTAGTCAAGCAAAGATACCAAGTCTTATGACTCTGAGGGGCAGAGGTAAAGGCATGAGAGCTAGGTCTGGTGTTGCTAGTTAGAGGGTTATATCAGAAACAGCTAATCGACCTAATACATGTACTCTAACTCGTGCATATGCTATGTGGTCTCATGATAACCAGGATGTCTCAGATATGATTGCTGGTACTTTTACTATCTTCGACATTTATGTTCATACATAGGATCTACACATTCTTATATATGTATACCATTGCTTGAAAATATGAGGTTACGCGTTGACAATCTTGAACATGATATTCTAGTTATGAATCCTTTGGGTTATAGTGTGGTGGTAAATAAGGTCTGCAAGAATTGTCCGTTACAAATACAAAGGTATGAATTTCCTGATGATTTGATTGCATTATCTTTGCTCACATGTGATGATTTTTGGTATGGATTGGCCATGTAATGGTAGATTTTCATCTTAAAAGAATCACTCTTAAAACATTTGACATTAATGAGATCACAGTTATTGGTGAAAGGTTAAAATTTCTCTCCAATGTTATATTAGCGATAGTAGCAAAAAGGCTTAGTAGAAAGGAGCATGTAGCCTACTTAGCTTGTGTTCTTAAAGTTAGAAAGAATGATCCTAAAGTCAAGATATACCAACTGTATGTGACTTCTAGAATGTATTACTTAAAGAGTTATCAAGGTTACCACCAGATTGAGAAGTTGAATTTTCTATTGATATAATACCTGGTACAACACTAGTATTTATTGCTTCATATCGAATGGCATCCACAGAACTTAAGGAATTGAAAATCCAGCTACAAGAACTTCTTGAGAAGGGTTTTATACTCCCTAGTATGCTTTTTGGGGTGCACCTGTTTTATTTGTCAAGAAAAAAGATAGGTCTCTTAGGTTATGTATGGATTACAAATAATTGAATAAAGTGATTGTGAAGAATAAATATCCACTGCGTATAATGGATAACTTTTTGATCAACTTAAAGGTGCAAGCGTTTTCTCTAAGATTGATCTAAAATTAGTGTATAACCAGTTAAGAGTAAAGGAAGCAGATGTCCTTAAGATAGCTTTTAGAACGATATATGGGCATTATGAAATTTTAGTGATACCTTTTGGACTCACAAATGCTCCGGTAACCTTTATAGATCTCATCGCAATTTCCATCCTTACTTACATCAACTCGTGGCAGTCTTCATTGATGATATCTTGGTTTATTCTAAGAATTGAAAAGAGCATAATGACCATTTGAGACTTATTTGGCAGACTTTGAGGGATAAACAACTTTATGTCTAGTTCAATAAATGTGAATTTCGGCTTGATGAAGTTTCATTCCTTGGTTATGTCATATTAGCAAATGGGATTAGATTGGATCCTAAGAAGATAAAAATCATTCTAAAATGGAAGCCACCTTGGAATGTTATAGAGATTAGTAAGTTTCTTAGATTTGGCGGGATACTATAGAAGATTTGTTAAGGGATTCTCCATAATCACAGCACCTTTGACTAGGTTGTGTTAAAAGAATGCAAAATTCGTGTGGAGTGATAAATATCAGGAAAGCTTTAAGAAGCTAAAGGCCATGTTGACTGAAGTGCCTGTTCTTACACAACCTGTACCTAGTAGAGACTTCGTGATCTATAGTGATGCCTCACATAACAAGCTTGGATGTGTACTTATGTAAGAGAGAAAGGTAGTTGCTTAAGCTCCTAGGCAACTTAGGCATTATGAAAGGAACTAATTAACCCATGATTTAGAGTTAGCAACCATAGTGTTTGGTTTGAAGATTTTAGAGGCATTATTTATATGGAGAGAAATGTTATATTTATACATATTACAAAAATCTTAAATATATGTCTATACAGAAATAGTTGAACTTAAGGTAAAGAAGATGGATAAAGTTTATAAAAGATTATGATTGCATTGTTGATTATCATCTAGGCAAAGCAAATGTAGTATTCGATGCTCTTAGCAGGAAATCATCATCAGCTTTAAGAGCAACGAATGTTAGATTATTTGTAGCCAGTGATGGACCCATTATAGCTAAGTTGAGGCTCAAACAAAATTGTTACAAAAAGTCAAGGAAGCATATAAACAAGATAAAAAGCTAGTTACCATTCTTAAACAAATTCCATCATATCAGACCGAGATCCAAGATTCACTTCATTATTTTGGAAGAAATTACATGAGGCCACAGATGGATGGACAATCAAAGAGAGTGATTCAAATGCTAGAAGATATGTTTAGGAGTTGTGTTAACGATTTTGAAGGAAGCTAGGATGAACACCCCCTTATTGATTGAATTTGCATATAATAATAGCTATCAAGCAAGCATACAAATGGCACCGTTTGAGGCTCTTTATGGTAGAAAGTGAAGAACACCCTTATATTGGACATAACTCAGTGAAAGCAAGATCTTGGATCTAGAATTGATAAGGGAAGCAGAGGATAAGGTGAAGATTACAAAGGAAAGGTTGAAAGTTGCTTTTGATCGCCAAAAATCATATGCTGATTTGAAGAAAAAGGACATTGAATATGATGTTGGTGACAAGGTTTTCTTGAAAGCTTCACCGTGGAAGAAAGTGTATTGATTTGGTAAAGAAGGGTAAGTTAAGCCCTAAATTCATTGTTCCATATAAAATCATTAAGTGTGTGGGACAAGTAACCTACAAATTAGCATTGCCACAAGATCTGGAAAAGATTTATGATGTCTTTCATGCATCTATGTTAAGGAGATATCGGTTTGACCCATCACATATTATAAAACTGGAAGATATTAAAATACAACTAGATTTAACTTATGAAGAGAAGCTAGTGAAAATTATAGCAAGAGATACAAAACAACTAAAAAAACAAGATGGTTTTACTGGTGAAAGCACTATGGACGAACCATAAGGTTGAGGAAGCTATATTGGAATATGAAGAAAACATGAGAGTATTATCCACTTTTATTTGTCATAACTAATTTTGAGGATAGAATTTTATTTTAGAGGGGAAGACTTATAAAACCCCAAAAATTTCAATTTCATGAATAGTGCATTCTGAGATAAATAGTGACACCCAAGACCCAAACTGTACTTTATTTCATTTGGAATTAGTATTATTTAAGGACAACCTAAGGATAAAGTTTGAGGTCCAAATGAGTTCATTTTGAAGGTTTGACCAAAAGTTGACTAGTGGTCAAATTTTGACATGAGAAAGGGGTGAAAGTTGAACCCAAAATAAATGATATTAATTAAGGTTGATATTTTACTGGGATTAAATCCAACTAATGGATTAAAATTGAAAGTTAATTTTGGATCTTAAAAAAAAACTCTACTGGCTTTAAGGGACCACATTGTATTATTTGCCACCTATTCACCCCCTTCTTCCCCAAGACTGTCGAGAATAGCCTCCCTCTTTCTTCTTCCTTTGTTTTCCATTTTTCTTCCATTTTCAAGTCAACTTTCTCTATCTTTAACCCCTAAATCAACTATTAAATACTAAATCATCAACCTAGAGTCCCTAAACTCACCATATAAGCAAGAATTTTGGAAAAAGATGATGAAAAAGTAGATGGGTCTTCTTGATCAATAGTATCCAAAATTAATAAGGTAAGTTAATGGAGTTTTAGTTGTTTTTAGTTTTAGTGTAGGTGCATACGTTATTGAATAAAAATGCAAGAAATTGAATTGTTATGCAATATTATAAAGATAAAGAAGAGGAATTGAAGGAGAGAGAGAATGGGAAAGAGAAGGATTAAGGAATTGATGGTGAAATTGAAGTTTATTAAAGCTTAATTTAAAGAATTGGACATCAATTTGGTATGTGTTTAAGCAATTTTATTTTTCTCTAAAAATTATGTATTATGTAATATTGAGATAAAATTGGGGGTTTATGAAATTGTTGATAAAAATATTCAATTTGATGCCAAATAAAGTAGTATATGTGATTAATTTAAAATTCAGAGTTATAATTTATTTTTTCCCCAATTGGCATACATTATGTTTGAATTTGAAATTTTCATATACATGTTATTTTAACTAATTTGTAAGATTAATATGTCTTGCATGTTATATGGGGTAAATTAAAATCAATAATGAAAAAAATTAAAGAGTGACATTTTCTTTGTTCAAATATGGAATGGTTTGAATTGGCTCTTATGAGACTATATCATTAAATTTCAATGACATTTTAATTATAATTACCCTTAGTAAAATAGATAGGAATTTGAAGAATGTGATAAGGATGACATGCTAATTAGGAAGTTAGCAGTACTGCGTCATGATATGTGTTATGGGACTATATGGCTCCGAGAGCTCGATTTCGATGTAAGATATTTGATTTATGTTATAGACTGCATGGGTCCAAAAGCTCGATCTCGTAAGATATAGATATACAAATGGGTCATATGGTTCCGAGAACTCGGTAGGTCCTGTATTTTTAAAATCCCAATAATCTAACTCGGTGATGCAATTCCTTTGGATTTTACTTGGGACAATTACAAAAAAAATGTAAATGCATCACTAATAATGAAAGTAGTCATTGGTTGCAAAATTAAATTGTACAATTTATTGATCATTAAGTAATCGGATATGAATGAATATAATAGATACATTCTTGTATTTCAGAAAGTAATTTAAATGCCTAGTTATGCTTAGAAATAAATCAAGATATTTATATTTAAAAAATATTTTATGTTATGTATGTTATGGTTGAATGAATTGAATTGGATGAGAAATGGAATTGCTTGAATACCACTAAACCTATAGTTTAGCACGTGGTTTTCTTTCCACGTGCAGGTTTGAAGAAAATTAGAAGAAAGTTGTGATGGATCTATTATAAGGATTAGAGTTACATAGAGAATTGTAGAAGACTTTGAGGTGGATATTCTATAGAATTATATTTTGTTTTGGTTATGGCATTTACACATAAAGAAATGAAAGATCTTATATAATTATATTATGAATTATATATGAAAGTTATGTATGAAATTTGGTTTAGATGAGTTGAAATGTATAGGATAATAGGCAAATTATTTTGTCAAGGAGTTTGACATAGAGATAGATAGTTGAGTAAAATGAATGAGAAGCGTATTAAAATTTCTTGTAGGTGGTTTTAAGTGAATATAGAGGAAACTCTGTCAAAAATTTTATAAAGTGAATAGTGTTTGCTAGAATAATGAGGTTTTAAATAGAAAATTTTGTAATTCAAAATTTTAGGTATTTAAGGATGTGGTAACACTCAATATTTCGATTTCATTATCAAATATGAGGTGTTATATTTATTCAAATTTTATCTAGATACTAATGTTCTTCAAAACCTTTCCAAAAGTGATAGAATCAAAAGACATTCCCTGTTTTAAAATAACTTTTCCATCATTTGAACTCGAAGTACTAAAGTGAGAATATATTAGCTTTTTCTTCTCATTATATGAACTTCCTTATAGGCTACAAATATCTTCTCCATTAACTTTAATGTCATTATCCCCTAAATCAATACTTTTTAAGCACCATTGCATCACTCGCTCACATTAGGTTATTCTTCTTTTATATTATATTTCAAATATATCATATGTAATTTATTTACTTAAATACCTTAACTCACTGAAATCTTTTGACTCACTACCATTATATTTAGGTCATTCGAATCAGTTGACACTTTAAGGACTACTTTAATGGTTGCTTTAATGGATGCCTCAATGGGTGCATCAGTGGGTGCCTCAATAATTACTTTAATGGCCACTACATTAGCTTCTTTATTGCCTTATTTAGTGCATAATGGACCATCATCATCCTCAATTACCTCAATAAGAATATTTACTATAAGGTCATTAAATATGCATAATTTGGGACACTTCTCCCCATCTAAATGCACTTCAATTGTCTTTAATTTTCTTTCTTCAATTGCTTGTATCAATATCCTGATATCATTATCATTGTGTAGTAGCCTCAAACCATCCTTAAATAATTGATGTGGGAATTTATGGGTAAAATCTCATGCTTACCTAGACCATAACTTCTTTGTATTAATCATAAAATCAACCAAAATGATCTCATCCACCTCAACCAATTTGTCTCTCCACCTCATACATCATATCTAGTTTGAATTTGAAACCTCAATCATAAAAAGGGTTAGAATTAGTTATCATTTCTCAAACAATAACTATAACATTATAATAAAATTTTTCAAAAATTCCATAATGAAAATAGAAAGAAAAAAAATGTGGGCTTCAACATTTTTATGTTGACATAGGAGCTCTGGTAGCTTTGTAAAGCCAATATATGCTTTCTATTAACTTTAGATGCAAAGGATAACTTTTTATTCATGATGCAGGATAAATGCAAATAATGTTAGTAAGATAAAAAATTCTGATGACAAACAAAATATCATCACATGTTGTAGAATTACATATTAGTAGGGGTGGCATTACATAGGGCTCAAGCTAACAACTTTTGCCTGTTTTAGGTTCAACCCGAAGCCCAATTAGACCTAAGACAACCGAGTCTAGGATTGAGCCCAAGTTTGATGAAGTTCCGGCAACCCAAAGCTAAATTTGGCCTAGCTTGGCCTAATTTTTTTAAAATTAAAAAATAGAAAACGGCATATATAGTATGTGATAATCTATTTTTATCCTTCTTTTACATATTAATTAAGCCTAACTTAAAATTTAAACAATGCAAATAGTGCAAAATCACACCCAATTTTGAAACAAAATACTATCCATATGACAATTTTAATAAATAGGAATGTGAATAGATCAACTTAAAATTCACACAATGGAAATATTACAAATTACACCCAATTTTGAAGCAAAATACTACCTATATGACAATTTTAATAAATAGGAATGTGAATATATTCCTAAATCGAAACTCTCAAATTCAAACAATTGTGCTTAAAACCCTAATAAGAATCCCCAATTGGCACTTAATCAAAATCACCAAATTCAATCCTTAATCAAATTGAACCTTCAACAACCATCAATTGATAATACCTAAATTGCAAACCCTACTTCAAGTCCATACTAAAAACCACTAAATTGCAAACCAAAATTTCACAAACCCATTGGATGAAGAAACATAATTTTATGCTTACATGGATGGAGAAACACAATTGGAATCTTCACTTCTCTTCCAATTTGTATAACAATCTTGGTGGTTGTAATTTCCCACTAAAGGTTTGCTTCTGTCCATGTTTTCTTCTTTCCATATTTGATTATGATTCAACACTTGGTAACAGCCACGAACTCTTTATGCAACGTCGTGTATATGCATTGATCAACACCGTAAGAAACACGATGTCGTGTGCTAAATGACACAACCAAGACATGCATTTTGCCATGTAATTCTAAATGATATTTTAATATATCGAAGGGTATAACAAAAACTAAAGCCTAAAGGATTAATGATAGTTTTTAGAATTCAGAAACTGATTAAAAGATTGACTCACATAAAGATTTGATGTAATTAGCTCTATTTATAAATAACCATTTGATTAAGATTTTCAACTTAAAAAATTAGAGACATATTATTTCTTTGTAATTGATATGAGTTAATAAATATTTGATATTTTTCTATATATTGTGCCTACTTTTTTATTACGATAAAATTTTAAAAAACTCTTTAATCTTTAAAATTCTCTAGAATTTTTTTTTTTCTGATTTTCAATTTTCTAAAAAACCTCTTCTCTTAGATATAAGTTAAAAAATAATGATAAAATAATATGACATGAATATCAGACTTGTACTAATTAAATACTACTTATATGATAATTCATTCTAACTCTTAAATTCAAAACCAAACTAATAAAACCGGCCTAAAATAATAATTTATTATTCATTGTTTTAATTCGAGTTTAATAACTTAATTGAGTTATTATATTAGTAACATTTGATTAGTTTTATATGGTGTGTATTTATCCAGGAGAGTGAGTTTTTCTAAAAAAACTAAAAATTAAAAGAAAATATTTTGAGAATTTGAAAGGCGCAAGGGCTCTTCTAAGGTTTTTTTAAAGTATTGAAAAGACCTATGTCTTTTAAACTTTTTATTATAATAAATCTTAGCTCCTACGTAGTACTATTGTTTTCCTAAGATAAATCAGCTGTTTCCATGGTCATAATCTGGTGTGGTTGCGAAGTGTACAAGTGTGAAAGTGAAACACTGTAAATACCAGAGTCACGTAAATTGAGTTAAGTTGTGCCGGACTTAATTATCATGCAAGAATTTGTGGCCAGTTCTGATGCAATTTTGTGTCAGTGATGCTGTACAGATGAAATTGAAGAGAACCTTTTCAGGTTCATTTACATAGGCGCGTTTCTATGGATTTGACATCCAATTCTACCGACGCTCGATCAACTGATAAGATTAATCGAGATGCACACTAAATTGTTCAAACGCTACTTCATCTTTTCTTACTGTCATTATTAAAACTCGTTGATTTCACTATGTAAACCAAAGCAAGCGATCTTATTAGTAGATGCTACCAAAGATGATAAACTAAAGAATAACGAACTAAAAACCACCAATATTCAAGTTATATGCTCCTCGGCATTAGCGACTACTTATGAAAGACAAAAGTGATTGTGATCAGAAGCATTATTCCTGTTGAATCAATCATCATCTATTACTACAAAGTACTCCTACGCTAAGCATATATAGCTTTCTACGAAGACCACCCTGGAGTCTTTTGCACGTCAAAGCTCTACAGGTGCATGAGTCGATTATCAAAATACACTTGCAGCGCCTAGGCAAGCTTCATGGCCATCTGAAATGAAGATTCAGAAGAGAGGAGTAGTCCCAACAAAACATATCAGAAGCCGAACTCGACATCAACTTTGGAGTTGGCTTCTGTCTCCAGCCCTCTGCGAGCACCATGCCACAGCTGATTCTCTATGCCCAACTTCCTCAGCTCCAAAAGCCCACGTTCAACTGTGCATTATAGCAAAACATCACCCCAGTTAACCCCTAGCACAAGGAACATCATATTATTCTGCGTTGTTGTCTGTTCCAGACATTTAATCTTTTCCTTTTAGTACATTGGAAGACTAAAGGTTTCAACAAGATTTCAATTTTTGGTGTAAGAGAAGGCTTTTAATTTCCTCAACCAATAACCACAGGCCTGTTAACTTGTTTTTGATACCCTGTTCGTTATCACTTCAATCACCATCCGTGAGTTATTCTAGCTTTCTGACAAGAAACTGGTTTATGTCCCTTCATTTACTTCTTTAAAGACATTCCATCCCCGGCTTATATGTTAGGCATGTTGGTAGAAGGTGGTTGCAATTAGCAGATTGGAAACCAACCCAATTTGCTTGTTTTGCAGCAAAATTATGAATTTGCAGATCTAGGAGGGGAAGTATACGGGAAGGGGGATACCATCAACTGCATCAAGCGAGGTGGAATTCTGGTTGCTATGGTTGATCCAGAACTGCAAACGTTCTTCTGCTATGTCTGGTTCGATTCCTTGGTCTCTGGTTCTTCTCCAGAAATATGTAAGCCAAGCCTGTACGAGGCAACAAGCAAGAATTAAACAGTGACTGAACTAAAGTTCTACATTTAACAACATTAACAATCCTTGTTATATCAATGCCTTAAAAACATAAGAACGCAACTGTGTACTTTTTCCTTTCCTAGTCTTCCAGATTGACTCGTTGAAGAATTTGATATGGAATCCCCAAGATAAAAATTCGAATTAAAATCCATTCGCTTCAACTGTTGCGTTCGTAAACAAAACAAATCTGCAGTCATTTCCTAATGTGCACTGGTATATACATAAATTAATACAACACAGAGACGCTTTGTCGCCTTTTACTTTCTGAATTACACTTATCCCGGTTTTTTGGAAGATTCCAAGTTGCTCTGGCGTTTACGACCCAAGATTGTCCATCTAAGTCGAAAAATGTGGGGGCCAAAAACTTACAATGGCCATGTTTTGGGAAGGGGCGTGTAACAAGCCACCCCGTGCATTAGAAGCCTTAGCTGCAATCTTAATAATGATGTCTAGATGGAGAAGCCTCAAATAAGAAAAGAAAAAAAGGAAAAGTTGGAAGGACTATTCAGATTTATCTTAATATAAAAAAGCGATCATACCTGTTTGAAACGCACAATTTCGGACTCTTCTTGACTCAATTCTGTGGATAAATTTTTTATGTAAATAATCTTTTTAGCATACATACATACCAAAGTTCTTAAATACAGGCTAAAAGAAGGAAATACGTTATCAATGCATAAGAAGTGGGCATCCCTGCAACTACAGCATTGACATCTCACTTTGATATTTATAGTGGTGTATAACAAGAAAATTTTAGAAGGTAGAATTTTAAACGTACCAAACGCTTCAAACTGCCCTTCATTGGGCAGTTTCACTTCATCTTCACCCATTACTGGAGAAATCAAGACACAGTTAGATAGAACTACGTATGGAACACTCTAAACACTAGAACGAGCAGCAAACAGAGCACTTAGGATAGACTGAACGGAAAAACACAAGAAACCATAGCAAGAAAGAACATGTCGTAAGGTAAGAAAGTAAAGAAAAATGCAAGCTTTGTACTTCACATAAGATTATAAGATCATAGTTCTACGTTTTGGCAGTGTCAAGCCAGTTTTCTTATGTTTGTAACCTGAAATATTTATTAAAAAGAGGAGAGAGGTACAAAAAACTATAATGAAAACGCTGTTTCAAGAAATAAATGAATGAAAAAAGAGAAGCACAGAGAGTAGAGGTCAAACATACATATGGGACGCAATTGAACTAATCTTAAACCCAATGGTCAGAACTAAAAAATGAACACAGCATGCTGCACGTGCATATTATTCCTTATGAGTTATCAAAGACAAGATAATTAAATCAGGCCTGATTTTAGCAAATTCGGACGTCGTTGCTGAGCCATGGCAAGTGCTACTGCTTCCTCCACCTTCAGAGAAGGAAAGGAAGAAAATTTCAGAAACTGTTCAATGTAAGGAACATTTAACTAGTTAGCCAAAAGGTAAACCAAGCAATTTTAGTTCCATAACTCCTAATCAAGCCAAACATATAGGTATTATCTGCTCTAGCAGCCATGTGAATTGGTCATCTAAATGTTCCTCTCTGTTAGGAGAAGCTTGTTGTTAAGCTTGTCTAGACCTAAACTGACATCAGAACTCGGTTTTCCTCAATATTCTCTCCAGTTTCATCAGTGGAAGCTTGAGGAATTGTTCCCGCAGATAAAAACAAGTAATGGTAACAGGAAGTCAGTTGAATCCCTTGAGGGATATTGTCACTTGTGGCCTGAACCATAAAGTTTTGACTTTTAAAAGTTTCAAGAATTGTGCCTTTAACTACTTTTAACTCATCAATATATCCTCGTCAAAATTCAAACTTCCTTCTTTTGTGGCTGATAATATTCAAAGTAGAGTAAGACACATTCAAGATGGTTGGTTACTTCCTACAAGGCAAGGGAACAAAGATCAAGAGTCTTTAACATTGCATCATCAAATCTTTACTTGTCAGTGGATCAATAATTATGAGAAGCTGGGAGAAATCTAAAGACAACTAATATTGAACAATTGATCGATAAATGGGGTCTGACAGAGACCTTCAGTGAAGCCAGTTCCCGCAAACCTTTTTCAACAAGTATCACGCTTTCAAAATTACCATCTCCAGAAAGTTCATTCAGATCTTCTACAACTCGGTGTCTGCGTTCTGCAACACATAAAGTAATTAAAAGCAATCACAAATGGAAGTAAATATGAACTTTCAGAAAGGAACAATTGAGTCATACTTACGTGAGGAGTTATCATCTTTAGCTCTCTCTGCCGAGGCTAACACAACTTCGACAGGTGCTGGTGCAAAGGATGACCAGTATTCATATTTTGCCCCTGCAATATCTGCATGAACACCTGAAATTTGGTAATCTCTGTGAGAACTTCCTTTGCACTACAGCTCTATATTCAAATTCTGAAGATGATGAAAACTAACAAATCCCGTCTCAAAAATTCGGAAAGTAAGGTTAATATCCCTCGAGGTAAAGAGAGGTTGATTAATATCTTAATCCCAACTAATTTCTAGCCTTGTTGAACAAACAGTGAGGAGAAAGACTTTGAAGATTTTGGCTTTCTTAATTATCAAAAAACTTGTTATCTAATTGAGAACTTATTAATGAGTGGAAGTCCACAGGATCACAGCAAAACTAATAATAAAACACATAAAACTGTTATGCCTCCTATTCGTATACAATATGAAAGAAGAAAGAAGAAGGAACCAACAGCTGGCACAGCTATCATTTCTGCAGGCTAAAAACTTTGTTTTTCTGTTAGAATGCTAGTACCATATAGAGGAGTGAGGTGGCAGCTTGTTAGGATTCTCTGCAGGAATGTGTGAGGTGGGAAGGGTTATTGGATAATCTGTCAGGTTGGGAGAGTGGGAGAGTTGGTCACCTCTCAAATGTGGCCTTTAGTCGTCGGAAATTTTCTTCCCTTATCAATAAAATCCTAAATACTAGCATTCTTTATCTTGGTTCATCTATCTTGTCCTCTATTTCCTCTTCTACTGACCTATTTGCAGAAGTTTCCTAACAAAAACCTTCGAAACTAAGTTTCAACTCCATTCATTCAGATAAATGCATGGGAAGTTCTTGTTATACAGATCTAAAGTCAAAACAGCTTACCATATTTAATACATAAGCTCCAATACCATGCAAGCCAACATCTCTTTAAAACAACCTCTTCCTAATATGAAAACTGCAAATCACGTTACTATGACATAATGGAGTAGTCAAAGAATGGAAAAACAATAGTTGAAAGTGGGAATGGAGAAGATGGGGGTGGAGGGTGGTGTTTATGTGTTGACCAACCATCTCTTCCTTATTTAACATCATTCTCTGCATGACATTTCGAATTGATTGAGCCTCAACTTTAACATCATGGAGCTGCTCCATTGCAGAATTTGCCTCAACCTTAGCAGCCTACCTCAGAATATTAGAAGTGTAAATAAAAAAGGACTATTATATTATTACTGATATGATAAAGAAATGCATAAAAGAAAAAATAATTGGACGAACATACAAGATACATTTTGTCGATACCTCAGCTTCTGTCCTTAGGGCCACAATCTCCTCCGCCTTACTGGTTTGTTCCACCACTTTCAGAGCAGCCTGTAGGGGAAGCATAGTTCAACCCAACAGCATTTGTATATCTCGCAACTCCTTGGTTAAATATCAATTGACAGACATATTTGCACCCGGAACAGTTAACAATAGTACTAATAGTACCAACCTCCCTCTGTTGCAGAGCTGCCTCCTTTCTGGAAAGTGAACGGACATGTTACTGAACGGAGATATCATCTTAATGTAAGATCAAGAGATTTTAATATAAATACTCACCTGCTTAAAAGACGGGCATCTAAAGTTACACCTTCTCCAAGAGCAGCAACCTTAGGAAAGCAGGTCATGAGGTGTAAATTAAAGAAAATAGTAGATTCAAACCATGGAGTTTGTCATTTATGATTGTTCATGACAAGATAGTTCCATCCTCAGTTCAAAATGTAAGGGGAGAAGTTCAAATTGAGTTTTTCTATAACGGGAAATTTTGGAAAAAAAAGAACCAATATTATGGGAGAGGTCCCAGTCTCAATTTTTCATAAGTTTGAACCAGATCTGTAAGACTGTATAGCTACAGAGGGAATATACGCTACTCAAAGCTGTAGAGATATTAGCTCCATGAACAGTAAGGAAGGTACCTGTTTCTCAAGTTGTTGAGCTCTTGCCTCTGCTTCCTCACATCTCTCCTCTGCAATTCGAAGCTGAATGTACATGTCATTGAACAGAACCAAAAACATCATTTTATAAAATAAGTAATCTGATGTCATACATTTTTCAATGAGGTTTTAAGGTAAGTCTCCACGAGAGAATGCTCAAAAATAGTTCTCGTAGTCGATTGAAAACACGGCTGAGCACTTCATTTGATAATTAGCAGCTAATGTACTAAGGTACATGTGTGTGAAACTTATATAGCATTACATTCCAAAAAGAATAAGTACGTTAGAACTTCTTAACAATAAAGTTGCAGAAAACTGAAAAATACACCGAAAATAATGGTTGGCCGACCTTCTCAAGTAAAGTATCATTTTCTTCTTGCAGAATATCAATCTGCAGCAAAGATAGAAATAGTTAATGGATTTTCTGAAAATATAAAATCTTACTCACTGTAAGTAATCAAACTTGGAAATTCTGAATGACTTTTCTGAAGAGGATGACAAAACTATATCAACTATTCTGACTACAAAATGATCAGGGAAACAACGGTTCAACCATGGGCTTTTGAAGCCCCAGTTCAGTTAATAAGTCGACCATACCTCATCTTCTAATGCAGAAGCCGAATTCTGATTACTCGTATCTCTTAGCTTCAGGCTTCCCATATCTATTGACAACCTGCTACAGAAGGCTAACTGTATAGGTTAAACTTTCCAAAGCACAATTGGTCTAAGTGATTCATCCATTTGTTGAGATTTGATGACCTATCAGTCCGCAATTGATAATGTTGAATTTAGGTTGCATGCAGGAATGAAGAAACCCAAATGCAAAAGAGCAATAATGGTTGCTCTTCGTATGCCCAAAAGTAAAAATATAGTTCCATGAGATTTGCCAAGTAAAACCCAGGGTAACTGAAATGTCCATGCTCCATTCACACACTTCAGTGAGAAATGCATCAGAATTATTGGTCTTTGGTGATCCATTCTGAATCCACCCATTCTACTAGACAAAGGAAATATAATCTCTTAAAAAAATATAGATGCACTTCTTAAAAAATTGGAACCCCAATGATCAACCCCCAATCAATAGATACAAAGGATAATATCCAAAGTCAACACCACTTTTGTTTTTGGGGCCATAAAGTTTCAAGCATGCTTCAGTAAGAATTGGTGAGAGAAAAAAGCAATAATGGTGCTGTCATTCTTCAAAGTGAAACAAGTAAAAGTTTGACGGCATCAACATACCTTCTATCTTTCCGGAAGTCCACTGGAGACTCTGAAGAAAGAGGAGAGACTGGCCTTAGTGAGATGTGCACACTAGTTGGCATGGGAACCGTCTTCAGGGTTGGACGAACAGTTGATATGGACCTGGCAGACAGAGGTTGTTCCATAGAGTTGGTGGATGGCCTTGCAGCTATTAAGGAACGAGCAGAAAGAGGTTCTTCCATGGAATTGGAAGATGATCTGCCAGCAATAGAATGAGCATCAAGGGGTTGCTCCCCATGATTTGTGGGCTGAGGTGGTACTGTGGTTGCCAAAGAAGAACGAGCAGAAGATGGTTGTTCTGCACTGCTAACAGGTAAAGATGACCGACTGCCTGTTGATGTATATATAGGCAACGGCCGTTCTGAATGGTTACGTAATGTTGGTGGAACTACTGCAGATAAATGAGCTGATGTTGGTTTTTCTACAGGGTTAGCTGGTACAGATGATCGCCCACCAGCTGTTGCATGTGCCGATGAAGGTTCTTGTTGCTTACGAAGTGACTATTAGAAACCATGATGAAGTACAAAGCGAGAATGAGACTTCTAAGAATAAACAGAAAGCAAATATCAACAAATCCACATATTGAGAACATCATTGTGATGCCAATTCCAAAATCTAAAAACATCCTGCAACAAGACCCCGTGGTCATTCCATTATGGTGTTCAACTTCACACTAATACCATGAAATTTAAATAAAACAAGGAAGAAGTAGCCGAGCAAGTAATTATGTGTTTGTTAAATTTGATTCAGAGGGCACCCAATTCAACTCTCTTGGAAGTCTGTGAAACAGTGGGGTCCAGGGAAGGTCAAGCATCTAGGCTCACCTCTAATTGTGTTAAATATAGGTAAACCAATGGTTTATGGAGAGAGAACATCCTAGTTGTAAAGTCTTATGTTATTAATTGACCAAGAATTCTAAAACAAACATCAAAATGAATGAAGCAATAAAGAAGTGTTCCCTTGTAGCTTCAAATGTAAGAGCTAGTTCATTAGAACTTAACTTATACTCTGGCATGTCAAAAAGCCGGAAAGTGTTAGGGTAGCTGAAAGGACGGAAATGGCAAGCAGTGTTTCATTATGAGAAAAGCAGCTCCCATTGAGGCAAGGAAGAAGGATCACTTGCTTGAATTATGGGAAAGATGTGATCCAAAGAAAGAAACAAGAACTGGGAAACCAAAAAATAACTGCCTCAAAGCACTTACTGAAAGAAGAAATATCACATCAACAATCAAGCTTATCAGATTACAACAGATAAAATAACAAAGATAGGCCAATCACCAGAGGAGAGCGCGATTGCATTGCCTTCCCACCAGCTCGCCCAATGGATATTGTCCCAGTGACAGAGCCATAATCATCATCATTTTCACTGTCCTCGTCGGCAAATTGGAGCCCCTTTGACTGTGCTGCTGGCCTTGCCTGCACTTTTTAAAATGTTTTAGACGATCTATATGTAAATATATAAGACCTTAGATGGTAACAGTTATTTAATTATGTGATATTACAAGTAGAATAGGAAACAGTAATTAGGATGACAATCACCAGAGGAGAGGGCGAGCGCATGGCCTTTCCACCAGAACGGCCAATTGATACAGTCCCACTCACAGGGACGGTATCATCATCCTTTTCAATGTCCTCGTCCACGAATTGATGGGGCTTTGGGTGGGCATGAGTTTGTGATGATGGCCTTCTCTGCAATTTAGTAAAAACAAGGTATGACATGGAGAATCTAGCTTAGCTTAGAACAGCACAAGAAAAAAGAGTAATAAGGACAATCACCAGAGGAGAGCGGGAAGGCATAGCCTTTCCACCGGCAAGCCCAATGGATACCGTCCCACTTATATCATCATTTTCCGAGTCGTCGTCTGCAAATTGGAGCCCCTTCGGCTGACCATGTCCATGAGTTTGTGCTGCGGGCCTGGTCTGCAGTTTAGATAATACTAAATCATCACCACTACCAATGGATAGTTTATTTGGCAAGTGCCATTTTATCAATAGCATTACCAGTGGAGAACGCGTGCCCATTTTTCTTGCACCTCCAAGCCCAATGCTCCCTTTACGGGTAGGATTATACTCATACGATAGGTCATCTTCCTCTTCCCCGTCATCATCAGGCGTTTGATGGGACATCACCTGAGCAAGTCTCTGTGCGGCAGCTTTTGTGTGTGCTTTCCGGGCATTAGGCATCCCGCTCGATCCTGTCCGAACATGGCGGGGATGCAGCGGCGATACGACCGGTGATGATGGAGTCACAGGTGGGACAGCAGAGGTCTTCTGCCTCATGTAATCTTGCCTGGTCCGAGGGTCCATGATAAATCCGGTCCAAAAACTTGATGGAAACCCTTCAATCAGAAAACAAAGCAGAGAATGTACAATGAGACAAAAAGATGGTGACAGTATGCTCAGCTTATATCTGTGGATGTTTGTGGGAAGATAGCAATGAAACAAACCAAAATAAGATATAGCTACAATGAAAATGGAAGATCCGATTGATAAGGCCAAAAAGGAGGGAGGGAACGTAACAGAACAGAGGAGAAGTTGAGAAAGATCTTGCTACGTGATTTACGTCCTCCTTCAACCCTGCATGCATGTGTATGAGGTCAGTAAGAAGATTTTAGAGATTTAAATGATTTTTGGTGTCTTTTCTTATTACAAAATTATAATAAAACTACAGTACACCTATCCTTTCTTCACAGTGATGAACAACTCTATATTAATGAAATTTCATGGAACACTCAACGGATCAAAATAGGGCTGTACATATAATATTCAAAATGACGTTATTCAGAAGATAAGAATCGGTTTTTTTTTTTTTAACATTTATCCTTTATCTTCTTTTTTTTTTGCATTTATTTTACACAAGTTGAAGGATGAGAAATATACACACATGCAAGTTGGACCTAAACCATCCAGCAGCTAGCTAGTCCTACATTTTAAGTTGGAATACCTGACATGATACACGCTCATTTCAATATCCAATTCCAAACTTACACCTATAAAGAAAAAAGCAAATTTTGAAATCAAGGGATATATGCTAGCATATTTATATTTTACTAACATTTGATCCTATTAACCATTAAAATATTAGATATTAGATAACCTATGAAAAAATGTTTTACATTCACATCCTAAAAATGCTTAAATATATCCATGGTAATATGTTATTAATAGTAGAAGAATCATAAACATTAAAAAATTTTATTTATTTCTATTGAATCTTATCAAACTTATGTTAAATTTAATCAAATGATGATGTACTTAATAATCTAATATTTAATTAGCATTGTTATGATAAGTATTAAATAAATTAAAATTAAACTAAAACAAATAAGAGGCATAACATTGATATTGAAAATTGTAGAAAGGTTTAAGATCTACTGAGTAGTTATCTTTTCAATGTATCTACCACCTATTCATGAAAAAGATATTCCTATGACCCTACTTCTATATGTTATGCTTTTTTATATATAGAAAATATGAATTGAATTAAGCTATAAAAGGCATATTAAGTTAACAAGTAAAATTACAAGCATAAAGAGGGCACTAGAAACTAGAGAGGCTTACAACTCATTGGATTTAGGAGTGATAGTTCTAAACATTCCAATTGGAGAGGAGATACTACACTTATTGGAATCTATGTTTGTAGCTGCTTATTTGTAACCTAATGAAATCTATAAGATGATTATAGAATTGCTCTTTGGTCATGCATTTATCCTGAAAAGTTTGATTATTTCTCCACCCCAAATGGTTATGATCAGGCAAGATAGGGAAATGCAAAAGCACCATTTTACAGTTTTGTTGGATGGCTGATTGTTGAGCACCAAGTCTTGATGTTGTTCAAATCATTTAGTGCATCGGTGATTAAGCATATGAGTAGTAGTGTTTTTCAAGTTTCATTAGTGAAGCTATATTGGAAGAATAAGTGGTTTATACTTTATTTAGCACATCTGCAAAGTGTACACCAATTAGTGAGGTTTAAAAACTTAGAAAGTTTATTTATAGTTGATAGCTTGTTCTTAGCCAAAGCTTGGTGGATCCTTATAGACGAAGATGATTGAACCATACTACCTTAGTCTAAGATATAGATTCCAAATCACAAAATAGAACCTTTTCCATGATTGGTTCTTAAATATGCTTATGCAGTCTAATATATGCAAGGTTAATCATCTCATTATTTTCTAATTTGAATCTTCTTGTTTTATTCTTCAAATATATTTTTATATTTGTAACAAGTTTCCTAACTTTAAATTTTTTAAACTCATTTTTCTTAGTATCTTTTTAACATAAATCATGTGATAATTCGAATTGAAATTTATCTAAATAATTTATTTTTCTTTAATTTCCCAGATATCATAGTAAATTGTTCTTTTTTCTTATATACCAAATATATAATGGGTTAATTATCAAAAGAAGTCCAAACTTTTGTCAATTTTTTAATATATAAGGATTGACAATAGCTACCTACCATATTTAGGCACACAACATGTATATAAATAGTAGTGTATAGTGAATACAAAAATGTCAAGTATTCATAATTTATAACATGGTATCAAAATCATGCTTAGCTGTTTGAAAGTTTAAAGTTTCTACCCAAGTGTAAAATTTTAGAATATTTTTAGTGTTTTTCTACTTGTATTTGCAAGTGCTTAGGTCACATGATATGTGTTTAAATATTGATTTATTTGATATACTACACTTAGTGATTAATACCTTAGAAATGCTTAGGACACTCACTTTAGCTCATATTTGATCTTAAGTACTTTTCTGAAGTAAAAAAGCTAAAGTAACCCGAAAGCATGTCATTGAAGCCATTTTCTCAATTTCCATATTCTATTGATTCATGGAGCATAAAAAAGAAGAGGGTTGAAAGAAAAAGACGCAAGAAAGAATGCCAAATGAAGAACAAGGAAAGGAGAAATCTTATGGCCAAACATTAGACTGCATGGGCCTGAGAAATTTCTCACACCAATGCATCCTATCTTATGGTTGTGAGAGATCTCTCACAGTCGTGAGAGTGCCATACATGATTGTGCATGGTAATGCATGACCGTGAGAGGTTTGCATAATTGTGCAATGACTTTGCACGGTCGTGAGTTCTCACATATGAGAATTAACTGGAGAACGACACGGTGTCCTGGCTAGGTGTCACTCGGTTTTAAACCTAAATTTTACTATATAAGGAAAAGAGAGGACGACAGAAGGGTATGTGGGAATAGACCTAGCCAACATGACCCTTCTTCTATTTTCTCTTCAATTGTTTCTTCGTTCAACATTGACAGTGACAATGGACAGGATGACTGATGGTAAAAGCTTGAAGATGGAGATGACAGCTAACTTTCCTAACACCGGTTTGGAGGTGCAGTTGAGGCTAAGAAGTACATTAAGTAGATTGTTGATGTGCATTATTTTCTTTACCTCTTTTCGAATTGTTTATGTTATCTTGTATGGATTGATTGCGTGTTATATGAGAATGATTTTAATTCTTTATTGAATTATTTTTCATGGAAACCTACAGCTAGAACTTGAATGCAATACGTAGTAGTTGTGTTAAAGGTTGTATGTGGCAACTAACGGTATTAAATTATTGGAGATAACATAGCGTAAATTAAATAATCCAAGCTTGTGTGATTGTTACTTAGATTGATCTGCTTTTCTCACTTGTAATGCGGCTGTCCGAATAAACTTAAAAAGCTTGTTCTAGGTTTTCCAATAATTAGGGTTAATTAATGAGCTCTTCTTGATTAACTATGATCTAAGGAAAAACCAAAATTAATAGAGCATATTGTTCGTTCACGATCAATAGTTTTAAGAGAGGTGTAAAGATGATAGTTCAATGAAATTATGTTTAGGTCGAGGTTAAACCAAAGAATCGGATTTCAACTCATTCATCAACTTTATCACTTTGCTGTTGTTTAATTTGATTTGTTTTTACAAATTTAGTTTTACTTTGTCTTCTAATTAGCTTCAAACCAAAAAACCCTCTTGTTTTGCTTATATAGATAAATTAGGAAAGTAATTGGAATTAATCTTCGTAGAATAGACCTAGATTTACCGCTAACTATAGTTTTGTCTAGTTATTTTTGGTAGTGTTACGACATGTGACCGTCACCAGTTTAAGGTGATGATTTTTTCTCACCGCCAGTATAGTTGGAATCGTCTACTTACTGTAGGGTTACCAATTTAAGTTGAAGACTTAGTCTTGTCACCGTACAGTTGGAGTTGCCTGCCACCGATTTATCTTTACTTAAAACTAGTCACTGGAGGTCTCACAAGTGCCCCATATGTGCCATCAGAAAGTCCGTCATTTAGTCCCATATGTCAGTGTGTGACAACAGATGTGTCGGAGTGGTAACACCTCATCACTTCTCCCGACGTCGCCTGTCCCTTCCGATTTGCTTAGGTCCATCATCACCATCAACTACTTAAGGGATTTGTGCATTACTTGCCACTACCTTGCTTGCTATTGTCCTACTTCATCATTAATGATTGTGCACTGTTGTCCACTATCTTGCTTATTAGTCAAAATAATAAATATTCCTTTAATCGAAGTCAAAATAAAGGAAATAGTATAGTGGGTTGGGAAAAGGGGAATCCTGATGCATAAAGTGTTGAATTTAACTACTATCATGAGTTGGGTCATATCAAACACACGTGTTTAAAACTGCTAAAAAAATAAAAAATATCTCACTCAACTCATGATGTAGCTATTTCTACCACAACTAGCACATCTTTAGAGCAAACAATCATAGTTTCTGTATATGAATTTGCTAAATTTTGTTAGTATCAAGAAGCCATACAAAGCTCATCTAACTCTATTGTTGGATCCCGATTTCAGAACCCAACATTCAGATCTTCAACTTCAGAACAGATTTTGGGGGAACTTCAAATAAGAATCACAATTTGACTTCTTTAGAAAATTTTGTTTCCCATTGTCTCAAGTTTCTAATGAATACCCAACTTTCATCTAAAAATTAAACATCTTAGAGGCTGAAGCAAGATTCAACCTCCTCATATAATTTGTAAACCTATGTCTCTAGTTTACTTCACTTTAAAAATCATCTCAATTGGAAACCTGCAGATCCGGGTATATTCAAAATGTCGAAGCATGTTTAGTAAAATAGCACCAGCTCATACTATTCCCCACAGATTCCTTCACTTCCTTCAATCAAAACCTCTTTCGCATCAATTTAGAATGCTGCCACTTTTTTTTATATGTGGAGAGATAGCACAATGTGTGAGGAATCTATTGTCTCAAGGATCACTTCGTTTAGAGGTTGGATAATAAAGATTAGGCCGAAGGAATCAAACAAGGTTTCGTCCTCAATCATATTGAACCTAATTTCAGTACAATTGACATAACTTTTGCTATGGATATCGGATTAACGTTTTTTTTAGACGGTTTGAAAGAGAACATCAAGATATACAACTTTCATGTAGACCTTGAAGATAAATTCTATCATTTACAGGGCTAAAAGTGGACCAGACAATAGGGTCAGACAAAACTAGATGAAGGGACAGATGAATTGAGAAAATTGTCATAACTTTCCCTAGTGATGTCGGATTAAGATGTTCTTAGGATGGTTCGAAAGAAAACATCAAGATATACAACTTTGATGAAGACCTTAAAGAAAATTCTATCATCTACAGGGTCAAAAGTGAACCAGACGATAGGATCAGACAAAATCAGATGAAGGGGCAAACGAATTAGGAAAATTGTCATAAGTTTCCCTAGAGATGTTGGATTAAGGTGTTCTTTGGATGGATACCTTAAAGACAAATTCTATCATCTACAGGGTCAAAAGTGGACCAGATGATAGGGTCAGAAAAAGTCAGATGAAGGGAATGACGAATTGGGAAAATTGTCATAACTTTCCCTAGAGATGTTGGATTAAGGTGTTCTTTGGATGGTTCGAAAGAGAACATCAAGATCTACAACTTTCATGAAGACCTTGAAGACAAATTTGATCATTTAGATGACCAAAATTAGACCAGACGATAGGGTCAGATGAACAGTAACCAAAAGAAGTTTTAGTCAACATAAGAAGATGTTTTAGTTAACCTAAGAAGAAGCAGATGGTCAACTTAAAACGAAGCAGGGCCAACTTAAGACGAAGAAGAAGTTCAACCTAAGACGAAGCAGAATCAACTTAAGACGAAGCAGAAAGTTAACCTAAGAAGAAGCAGAGTCAATTTAAGACGAAGCAGAAAGTCAACCTAAGACGAAGCAGAGTCAATTTAAGACGAAGCAGAAGGTCATCCTAAGACGAAGCAGAGTCACTCCTGAACATCTCCATTCATAAAGATCATAACTTTCGACTCCGACGTCCAAAAATTTTATACTATATATCATTGGAAAGCTAGAAAGATAAACTACAACTTTACATAAGACAACTTTGTCTAATTTAGCCTAGATTAATCCAGATTTCCTCCTGAAGTTAGAACATAAATTTTTCCCTATGGAAAGACTTGAAATTTTACACTGTACAAACTTGGAATGTCCTGAGCATAACCATTCAGCTACCAAATTGACTTCAGTAAACTCTCAAATCTTAACTTATCTGTTTCATTACATTCAACTACATCTGATCAGTCATAATTCCTATCTTTCTTTTCCATAAAATCTCACTTATGCATATATATATATATATATATATCATGTTCCAAAATCATCAACTCAAGTTGATTTCTTCTTCACGTATATCTAATTTCAGCTCACATCATCCATGCATCATTAATAATTTCATTAACATCAAAAGAATAAAGTTTTACAAATCTTTAATGGCTTTCCAAGTCATATTACATCATCGTCTCAAAATCTCAAATTACAAAAGATTCTTGAAAATGTGACTAAAACATTGTGCTTTCCCAAAACCCACTCAAAATACAAAACAAACAATTTAAAGAAATTCCCTTAGGCTCTTGATCACTTGATCTTTTAGCTATCACCTGAAAAGGGGATAAAAAAAAAGGGTGAGCTTGAAAGCTCGTCGATAACAGTTTATAACAAAGAATAAGCAAAATCATTGAAATGTTCATTTTGAATTCATAAAACGCTTTGTTCTCAAATTCTTAATCAAATTCACAATTCTTGGTTAAAACTTATAGTTAAGAAAATATCCTCACATCAACATAGCAAATACATTTAACCATCACTACAGAACACTCAAATTATGCAACAAACTTGACAAATCAAAGATACAATGCACAAATAAATGGCTTAAGAGTTCCATAGAACGAGAAGGAGAAACCAAAGTTTACACCGTGAACAAAACAAGTCTAATTTCTCAGGATCTCGTGGCCTCAAGCGGGCAGCCAGGAGAACGCTATAGGTCAACGTGCATGTGACTAACAAAACGGGTTCCTCTCTTGCCCAAACAAAAGAACATATTTATGCTCAAATCATTTCTTCATACGCTCATACTTGCATTTTTTTTCATTTATACAAAATGCCATGACATTCTTCAAGGCATAACATAAATATTTCAAAACCATTTTCCATTTCATCAACAAAATTCATACACCAACAGGTAGCAATTTCTCAAATCACTCACAAACATTAAAAGCAACATTTATAAAGTAATTTAAAACCATTTTATTTTCTTGGTTTGGAAAAGCATTAGTGGCTCATAGCTCTATTATAAACATGTCACCCACCTTGATTTCCTTGCTTAAACACTTGCTTAAAATGCCTCTTCTCTTGTTTCTCTTGCCTCTTTTGATCCCCTTGATTCTTCACCAAATGAAGAGATCTTTGGCTCAAATGGAAGCTCTTCTCTTCCT
>JAOQMP010072395.1:0-20825 GCA_027563575.1 Erythroxylum pedicellare | reverse complement strand
TCTCCGTCTCTTTTCTCTTTTTTATGTAAAGCTGAAGTCTTTGGACTATTCCCTTCTCTTCATGTTTACTAAAGTGGCCATCTTTTCCTTTTTTTTAATCCATTATCAATTATCTGGTGGACCATTTTTCTTCCACCCAAAACTCTTGGACCTTGGGAGGAGTGATCAATGGATCCCCATGTTTACTCTGAAATGGATACCATCAGGAAAATTTTGTTTCAACTGGTCATGAAGGCTGAATGGGAAAAAGTGGTGAAAATATACAGGGAGCATACCAACAGTTACGATGTTCAAATCACCAAGTCAAAGGACACAGTTCTACACATTGCAGTCTTTGACGGGCAAGAGAAGATAGTGGTGGAACTTGTATCTGTAATGTTGAGAGAGTGTAAGGATCGTGCAATGCGTGCACTTGCAACCCAAAACGAGCAAGGTGACACACCTCTCCATATAGCCGCTTCGCTTGGAAGTGCCAAAATGTGCAAATGCATAGCTAAAGCAAATTCGTCCTTGTTGACCACCCCTAACCATGACTCTGACACGCCACTCTTCTTGGCCGTGCGCCATGGTAAAGAAGAGGCTTTCCGTTGCCTCTATTATAGTCTTCCTCCAGATCAACGCCACGTAATCTTCAGAGGCAATGGAGGTGACACCATTCTCCACGCTGCCATTGCCGGAGAATACTTCAGTGAGCACTTCTTTCATCATTGCCGATGCATTCATATGTATATTAGAAAAATAAAGTTAGCCTATTGTTTTTACATGTCTAGATTTGGCATTTCAAATCATACATTTGTACGACGAACACTCAAAGGGACTAAACCACCATGCACTTGTGAACACTTACAATGAGCGAGGAATAACCCCGCTGCACCTATTGGCCAGCAAACCTAACGCCTTTAGAAGTGGTAGCCACCTCAGAGGTTACTCCCGCCTAGTATACTACTGTAAGTCTACGCTTGTCAATATTCTTAAGTTCAATCTTTATACTTGGGAAGAATAATCATGACATTTTATTTTTATATGCTTATCTGGTTTTCTAAAGGTACTTTTGTTGATGACCTAATGGCGGAGAAACCATATAAAGAACATGAAAAGTCCGGGCAGGCATCCAAGGAAACTGATGATTCCCATTCCGGGGAGGCATCCAAGGAAACAGATGATTCCCACTACCCAGAGCATTGCAAAACTCTTATTTACTTTCTTTCGTTCGTGAAGACGATGATTAAAATAGGTAAGAATCAAAGTGAAAGAAAGGATTAGTGAATATGTATTAAAGAAAGTGTGACTAAAGATTGTTCATTCACCAAAATTGCTGCTTTTGTGTTCTCAGTGATAACATCGCAATCTGGTAGAGACAAGCAGAATCCCCAAGGTCAGTTAATTGGAATGATGGAGCTCAGGGGCTTTAATATACTATACCGGTGATGATTTTTGTATAATGTATTTGCGTACGAGTAATTTTTAAACTTATAAATTATAAATTTAACAATTTGTTCATTTAACGACAAAAACAAACCCCGTGGAATATGATTTATGTAGATATTGTGATTATTTAATCACTATATTGGGTTATTTTCAATGAACAATAAACCAGCTCGTGGACGAGTTCAAATTTTGCCTTCCAACTATGATACCTGCTTCCAGTTGGTCAAGTTTGCATCCAAAGCAATATTAGTCTTTCTTGGATTAGGTATGTGTTTCCAAATTCCAAGAATCAATCATGTCCTGAAATTTTTTTTCCCACTATTTTTCTCTTCGCTAACTTAGGCTAATATGTGCCTTGAATAATGGCAAACGGGATTAAGGATCGTCGGAGATAAGCAAGATAAGGGAAAAGAAAGAGAAGCACAGATGGGCTGCTCAGTTATTGGACGAGCTTATTGAACGAGCTACAATGTACGAATATGAAGAGAGTGGAACTCGTCCACTTCTTGGAACTGACAACAGTGAGGAAGACCACGACCTAGAGCAGGACGACAGTTCAAACCAACAAAAGGGAACGCCTGATTCAAAAACATGGAAGACAGAGACAGAGGAGAAAACGATTAGATTGGTCATGGTGAATGAGGCCATGACGGAGACAATCTTAAATAAACATTTTCCTGAGGGAAATGTTGACAAGAATATCGTGCTAATGGCAATGCAGAACTGCAAGCCAAAGGCCCCTGACATGCCAAAGATTGAGAACCCTATCTTGTTAGCTGCAAAAAATGGCATTACCGAGATGGTGGAGAAAATCCTTGACAAGTTTCCTATCGCTATTCATGACATGAACGCAGATAGGAAAAATTTGGTGTTATTGGCTGTGGAGCACAGGCAACCACAAGTCTATCAGCTTTTGCTTGAAAGAAATGCAAAAGACACTGAGAGCAGTAGAGTCAAGGACAGCGAATTCCGCCAAGTTGATAGCAATGGAAATACCGCATTACATCTCGCCGCTATGCTTGGAGACTACAAGCCCTGGCTCATTCCTGGTGCTGCTTTGCAAATGCAATGGGAACTCAAGTGGTACGAGGTATACCTACACCCCTTAAATTTGTGCATTGAATTTTGTAAAATTGTGGTGTACAATTCAATGAAGTGAAGGGCCTAGTTTACGATAAACGTGTGTTTTTACAAGTGCAGTTTGTAAAGAACTCCATAGAACATAACTCCGTTCTCCTCAACAAGGCTGGGAAGACACCCGACGATATATTCTCGGCTACTCACCATGAACTTGTGGAAAGTGGTGGCAAATGGCTTACTAACACCTCTCAGTCATGCTCGGTAGTGGCAGCTCTAATAGCCACCGTGGCCTTTGCCACATCGAGCAATGTTCCAGGGGGCGTAAAAGAGGGAGTCGGCATTCCAAACCTGGAAAGTCAGCCAGCATTCAAAGTCTTCGCTGTCTCGTCTCTCGTAGCTTTAGGCTTCTCTATAACATCCGTGGTTATGTTCCTTGCAATCCTTACTTCTCGATATGAAGTGAAAGATTTCAGGAGAGAGCTGCCTAGAAGACTTTTGGTGGGTTTATCTTCTCTGTTCGTGTCAATTGCTGCAATATTTGTTTCATTCTGTTCAGGGCATTTCTTCGTGCTCAATGAAAAACAAAAGCATGCGGCACTCCCGGTTTATGGAGTGACCTGCCTGCCAGTGACTTTCTTCCCTATAGCACAGTTCCCTTTGTATTTCGATCTTATCTGGGCTACCTTTAAGAAGGTTCCCGAACGCAGCTACATGGTGCTTCCACCATAGTTACTTTATCTGACGCTAGGTAGTGTGTCTTCTTGGATTTCGGTCAAAATAGTTTTGGACCAAAATTGTTGTGATTAAACTTACAGATGTTGTGTGATAAAGTGGAATAATATCAATGATGAAATGTTGCATTGCTAGTGTGTTTACAAAGAGTTTACGGCCTTTATATAGATTAATAGAGATACATATGATAAGATGAAATATTAACAGAAAATACAGATAAGAATTATCTACAAATACAAATAAGAACTTATTTAAATAACAAATATTAACAAAAAGATAAAGTGGTTGGAATTACATCTTATTAGCCCCCCTCAAACTCATAAAGATGTGTAATCAGGAGTTTGCCTCGAAGATATTAGAATATGGTTAAAGCGAGAACTTTTGTCAGAACATCAGCTATCTGCTCAGTAGATGGGAAATGATGAATGTAGAGGGACTTGTTGGCAATCAAATCTTGAACAAAGTGAATGCTGATCTCAATGTGCTTTGTGCGAGCATGAGAGACTGTATCATAAGCAAGAAAAGTAGCACTAAGATTATCATACCAAAGAGTAGGTTTGATATGAGAGAGGTCAATTTTCCAAAAAAAAAAAAGTGATCTAACAAAGTTCTGCAATTGTAAGAGCAATACTGCGATATTCTACTTTAGTATTAGATCGAGCAACTGTTGGTTGTTTCTTAGCACTCCAAGAGATGAGATTTGATATGAGAAATATAAAATAGCCAAATGTAGAACAACGATCATTAGGACAATCGGCCTAATCAACATCACAATAAGCATGCAAGTTAAGAGAAGATGATTTGGTAAAGTGAAGGCCATGAGAAGATGTAGATATAAGAGAACGAAGAATTTGTTTGCTTGTAGTCCAATGGACATTAGTAGGACAATTTAAGAATTAAGATACTTTGTTGACTACAAACTGGATGTCAGGATGAGTGATGCAAAGATATTGTAAGGCAACAATAGTGCTACGATACTTAGTAGCATCAAAAAGGTGATGACCATGATGTGTGAGTATGCAATGGAGACTAGTTCAAAGAAGGAGATGTTTGATGTGGGTATGCTAAGGGAGTCAAAGACCAGTAGGCATTGTAGAGCCTCAATGCTAAGGAAGGGATGAAGGAGACCTAAGTCTTTGATAGTGAAGGTGGTGTTGAGGTTAGTAATAAGTGTGGTAATAATGATGATGAAGAACCTATAACCAAGATATCATCCATATAAACCAGGACAAAGGTTGTGTGATCAGAGGTGTTATGAATGAACAAGAAGTGTTAGATTTGGATGAGAAAAAACCAAGATCTAGAAGTTTCTTCCTTAACCTAAAAAACCAAGCTTTAAGAGCTTGTTTTAAGTCATACAGAGTTTTATGAAGATGATAGACATAATGAGGAAAGTGAGGATCTGTGAATCCAGGAGGTTAAGCCATGAAAACTTGTTCATTAAGATGACCATGAACAAAGGCATTGTTGACATCAATTTGACAAATTTGCCAATTTCGATATAGAGCAAGAGTGAGAATAATGTGAATGGTAATAGCTTTGACAATAGGACTAAAGGTATCAGTGTAATCAATGCCAAAAGTCTGATGATATCCTTTGGCTACTAGTCGAGCCTTATGACGCTAAATGGAGCCATCGAGATTTCATTTAGTACAAAATACCCATTTACAACCAACAATATTAGCATTTGGTGGAGGAAGAATTAGAGTCCAAGTATGATAATGATGGAGAGTAGTGAACTCATTAAGTATGGCTTGACGCTAGTGTGAAAATTTGTTGGTGTGAGCGAAGGATGTGGGATTAGGATATATGATAAGTGTTGAATAAGTGACATAATCATCAAAATAGTGAGGAACGCAGGTGTGATCACATGTGTGCGAGTGACTATAGGGTGAGAGGATGGCGATGGAGGAGGAGTAGATCAAGGTGGAAAAGTGGTAGGTTTCGGGTTAAAAGGTAATGGTGAGGAGAGAATAGAGGGAGGTGAAGGGGAAAGTAAAGAAGGAGAAGAGATGGTGGAACAATAGTGTTAAGATATATTATATATATCTTTTATTTAGCTTTGGCATTTTAATTGGACATATAAAATCTTAATTGTAGTGGGATTTAAAAATTGTAGATTGATGAAATTAAAAGAATGAGGTTGTTGTATGTTTGAATTTAAGTGGGACTCTGATTGTATGAGAGATTTATGCACATCTGGTATCCACGGCAGAAAACTATCACCAACGTGAGTATACTGCACTTGAGATGACGTGCATGTATGTGACTTAGAGTTAACGTGAATTAATTGTTCAGTGGGTCAAACGCTTGTGTGTATCTACGACAATCTAAGATGGTGTGGTGAATAGCTGAACATATCTATTAATGTTACGCGTGGGTCAAGTACTGGTGCAGATCCTGCATGAGTGTCTAGCAATTAAAGGTGCAGTGGATGTTGCATTAATCAAAGTGGATATGGTGCGTGTTCTTGCTTGAGCATTGTGCACGATTTTTATCTTGAGCTGAAATAATCTCACGTGATTTAAAAAAAAAGTAAGGGTGTGTGTTATTTGTTATTGACAAATACACTGGAGCTATTATCTCTTGGACAATAGCTGAATAAATTTTTGTGTGATGGGTGAGACAAGTAATGGCACAGTATCCACGATGGTGATTTAATTATTTGATGAATCAAGACTTATCCTTCTTGATTATGCATGAAAGAGGGTTTTTACGAATTCCAAGCTGCATATGTTTGCTACACTTTTCATGATTCTACATGGTTAATGGGTTTGTGAGTGCAGTTGTAATTTTCTTTTGGAAATTGTGAGAATCAACTGGTTATCTTTGTGTTGGTATTTTTGTGGATCACGTCACCTGAGCTGAATGGTTTTGTACTGTATTTTCTTTGATATGTTGTCATTGATTGGGTATTTTTGCAACTCTGATTTCTATAGAAGTTTTTGTGACTTGATCATGAGTTCTACGTGAATTAGCCCGTTGTTGTTGCGACGACTTCCATATCTATTTCAGTTGAGCGGAACTCATCGGGAAGTTATTCTTGTCTATCTCAAGTGTATTTAGTCTTCATTCCTTATCATTTTAATCACTTGAGTAATTTGTTCATTGTTCTTTCATTAAAAGATCGATTGAGAAAATCCTCTATAGAAGTTAACATGAGTCAGTGTATTATTAGGTGTGAAATTCTTTCATGAGAAATGAGGTTGAGAGATAGTGTTAAGGGTTGAGTGGTGCTGGCTCAGTAAAGCCTTAGGTAAATCTATTATACTTCGGTGAAAGTTATTAAGCTGGATGAGGGCCCCGCAAACGTAGGCAAAGGTGTGTCACACTACGTTACCAAATTTTCGGTGTTAATTTATTTTTGGTTCTCTTAATTTTTTTGATTTTTTATTTGCTAGAAACTAATCGGAAAGTTTACGAAACAATTACTCCTACCATTTTTCAATTTGTATCAAAGCAAGGTCACCGATTCAGAACTTGGTAGCAAGTTGGTACAGATCTTAGTTTCGCGAACATGGCTACAAGAGAGGCACTATAGGTGGAAACTAGAAAGAGTGTGAATGATGCTGAAGATGAATTAGATGAAAATGAAGACTTGGTACTACTCACACGAAATTATGTAAATGGCTAAAAAGAATGAAAAAGGACATATCTGACTTTAGATAATATGGCAGAAGTTCATTGAGTAACAATTCAAGACAACAACTCAAGACACAAAAGGGTGAATGGAAGGCAAGGAGAATTTAATGTCATGAATGTCAAGGTTTCGGACACATTCAATTTGAATATGCCAATACTACGAAGAAGAAAAAAGGAAAGTCCTTCACAACCACCTGGAGTGAAAATGATTCCGAGAGTGAATATGGTAGCGAAGAAGAAATAGCGAATGATGCTGCGTTGGTTGCCTTACATAGAAAAAGTCCAGTTACTTGCTTAATAATAACTAAGAAGGAAGTAACTGAAGGTCGAAAAGAGGGAAAATCGAAAATTTTCAAAAATAATCCAGCTTAAGATCCAATATCAGATTATAATAGCAACGGTAGTGGCCTAGATGATAAACAAGGGAATATTTACAAGGATTACAAAGCTATGTATGAAAAATGGGTGAAAACATGTAGAAAGAACGAAAGATTGAAGGAAGAGAATCTTTCTATGGAGAATACCATACAAGAGTTAGAAAAGAAGCTGACGTTGACGTTAGATGAGCTTGGTTAAGGTACAATGAAATTGATAAGTACTGAAAAGGGATTGAGGTGTTGAATGGAGGCACAAAAAGACCAGATAAATTGATAGAAACTAGTAAGGTTAAAGGAAATTTTGAAGGTATAGGCTATAAAGGTAAGTGCTCGAAAGTAAATGGAGAAAATTTTGACATGTTCAAATTAGCCCAAGAGGTAGAAGCATCGAAAAAGAATCAAAGATTATACCCACATGTCATTTTTATGGATTCATTGGACATATAAGGCCAAGATGTTATCAGTTACTACAGATGTTGTTTCAAAGAAGACAAAGCTGAAAAAGTATGCATCCTTCATAAAAAGTTCAACATCAACTTGCAGTATCGAATCCACTTGGGTAAAAAGGAGTGAATTATAAGCTCTGGCAGTTCGTACATTAATGAAGGCAATTTCGCAACATGGTTGATACTTAGATAGTGGATGCTCACACCATATGATAGGGGAAAAGACTTACTTAACTAATTATCATAATTGTATAGATGGTCATGTGACCTTTGGAGATGGAAAAAAAGCTTCGGTGATTGGTAAAGGAACATTATGCGTGAATGGCTTGCCTCCTCTTAAGAATGTACTGCATGTCAATGGATTAAACGCAAATTTGGTAAGTATAAGCCAACTTTGTGATAATGGTTTGTTAGTTAAATTTACAAGTGATGAATGCAGGGTACTAACCGAACAATGAGAATGTATTATGAGTGGTAAGCGATCAGCTGACAATTGCTACATGCTACAGGTCATAACTACTTGTAACTCAGCCACTTATGATAATGATATTGATTTAAGGCACTAAAGACTTGGGCACATAAATCTTGATCTCATTAGCAAATTGACAAAATTGGAGGCTGTGAAGGGTCGAGCCAAAATGAACAAAGAAGAAAATCAACGTAACCGACCATCCAAATCAGCCCAAACAAGCAACAAGATGAGATTGAAGAATTGCCCAGATCTGCAATTAGTTACTGCTAAGGAAGTAACTGCAAGAACTGATCTGTAGTTAGTTGTTGTTGACGAAGTAACTACGTGAACTGAAGAACTTTTAGTTACTTTGGATGATGAATCAACCAAAATACTAGAAGCTGATTTGATCTGAGATTCTTTATCTCAAATCCAAAGAAATCATCCAACGTAAAGCATTATTGGAGATGTTTGCAAAAGAAGAAAAAGGGTTGATTATCGAGAGCTTATGGAAAATAAAATAGTCATCTTGTCACATGTGTCTATGGAAAAGCAGTTGGCAGATATCTTTACAAAACCTCTTGATGCAGTAAGGTTTGAATTTCTTTGAGGGGCACAAGAACTGTGCACTTTACAGTTTTGACTTTTTTGTTGTTTTAGAAAAAGGAAATGAAAAAAGAAGAAGAAAAGATTTGTCTTTTTAGTTCTTTAGTTTTATGTTGCTATTGTCGTCTCATCTTTCTAGTTGTTTGCATTATGACTTCTATTTGGCTCCATTAAAGACCCGTCATCTCTCTCATCGGTATGAATCTCTCTTGGGTATATCTCTCTCTTTCGGGCATATCTCTTAGTGTTTTGAATGGTGGTAATTTGTCTTCTTGGCATGCTTATGATTCTTCCGCTATACCTATTGTTAATTAAATTTTTTGATACTGTTTTGTCCCAAGAGGAAGACATCAGATTGTGTATGGTGAATGTTCCATTTAGGGGGAGATTTCAATGTATATGCTTGACTATTAATCATGCTTTTTGGCTTTTTGGGTCCCAAGGGGGAGAAATTTGGATGATTGGATAACTTGATGTTCTTTGGAACTTGATGTTTGATTAAGGGGGAGTATTTGCCATATGGATTGTGCATTTGATTTATATATCCAGTTATGTTATTTAAGAGGAGCTTCATATTTTTGACAAACAATGCCAAAAGGGGGAGATTGTTAAGATATATTATATATATCTTTTAGTTTTGGCATTTTAATTGGATATATAAAATCTTAATTGTAGTGGGATTTAAAAATTATGGATTGATGAAATTAAAAGGATGAGGTTATTGCATGTTTGAATTTAAGCGGGACTCTAATTCTATAAGAGATTTGTGCACATATGGTATCCACAGCAGAAGACTATCACCAACATGAGTATACTGCACTTGATATGACGTGCATGTGTGTGATTTAGAGTTAAAGTGAATTAATTGTTCAGTGGGTCAAGTGCTTGTGTGTATCTACGACAATCAAAGATGGTGTGGTGAATAGCTAAACATATCTAATAGTGTTGTGCATGGGTTAAGTGCTGGTGCGGATCCTGCATGGGTGTCTAGCAATTAAAGGTGCAGTGGGTGTTGCATTAATCAAAGTGAATATGGTGTGTGTTCTTACTTGAGCATTGTCTTGAGCTAAAATTAATCTCACGTGATTTGAAAGAGCAAGTAAGGGTGTGTGTTATTTGTTATTGGAAAATACACTGCGGCAATCTTGTATCTCTTAGCCAATAGCTGAATAAATTTTTATGTGATGGGTGAGACAAGTAATGGTGCAGTATCTATGGTGGTGATTTAATTGTTTGATGAATCAAGACTTATCCTTTTTAATTGTGCGTGAAAGAGGGTTTTTACACATTCCAAGCTATATATGTATACTGCATTTTTCATGATTATGCGTGGTCAATGGCTTTATGAGTGCAGCTGTAATTTTCTTTTGGGAATTGCACGAATCAGCTGGTTATCTTTGTGCTAGAATTTCTGTGCATCACGTCACCTAAGCTGAATAGTTTTGTGTTGTGTTTTCTTTGATGTGATATCGTTGATTGGGTATTTTTGCAACTATGATTTTTGCAGCAGTTTTTGTGACTTAATTATGAGTTCTGCGTGAATCAGCCCATTATTGTTGTGATGACTTCCAGATCTAGTTCAGTTGAGCAGAACTCATCAGAATGTTGTTCTTGTCTATCTTAAGTGTATTTAGTTTTCGTTCCTTATTATTTTAACTATTTGAGTTATTTGTTGATTGTTCTTTCATTAAAAGATTGATTGAGAAAATCCTCTGTTGAGGTTAACACGAGTCGGTTGTGTTATTAGGTGTGAAATTCTTTAATAGGAAGTAAGGTTGAGAGATAGTGTCAAAGGTTCAGTGGTGTCGGCTCAGTAAAGCCTTGGATAAATCTAATGTACTTGGGTTAAAATTATTAAGCTTGGTGAGTGCGCCATAGACGTAGGCAAGGTGTGTCGAACTACATTACCAAATTTTCTTATGTTGATTTATTTTTGTTTCTCTTAATTTTTCTGTTTTTTTGCTAAAAATGAATCAGAAAGTTTGCGAAACAATTACCCCTTAGGAATCATGTTATAGGAAACACACAAGTCGAGAGATATAAAGTTTAGAGGTGTGAGGATCAAAACAACGATAGCCTTTATACTAAGAGCAATATCCTAGAAAAAACAAGGAGTAGATTTGGGTGTGAGTTTGTTGGTGCAAGTGGAGCCTAAACAAGGAAAGCATATGCAACCAAAGAATTGAAGATGAGAAAGAGTTGGTTTGGTGTGAAAAACTATTTCATAAGGAGACTGATGATTGAGAACAGGTTTAGTTAAAAGGTTAATAAGGTAAATAGTAGTGGAAAAGGCTTCCACCCAAAAGGATTGCGGTAAAGAGGCATGCAAAAGTAGGGTAAGGCTTGTGTCAGTGATATGGCAAATTTTACATTTAGCAAGGCCATTTTATTAAGAAGTATAAAGACAAGATATACGATAAGTGATGCCATTGGTAGTAAGGAATTGAGTAAAGTGCCATAGATGAGTTTAGGAGTGCCAAAAATTTTATAATGGTGGAGAAAAGGTTTTATGTGATTGTTTCAAAGGCTTGAAAGCAGAGAAGAGCATGAGATTTTTGAACCAAAGGAAAGATACAAGTTAAGTGACTAAAGTCATCAATAAAAATAATAAAGTATTGATACCCAGATAAAGAAAGAGTCGAGGAAGGTCCCAAAATATTACAATGAACGAGTTGTAATAGTTTTGTAGAGAGCCGAGAGGATAATGGAAATGAAAGTCGAATACTTTTTCCTTTAAAGCAAGAAGTATAAGAATTAATGACATTGGATTTAACTGGTAAAGAAGAAGACAAGCTAGACAATGTAGATCGACATAGATGACCAAGTCGTTGATACCACAGATCTAAGGTAGCAGTGGTAGCATTGAGAAAGATATAGTTCTGAAATTGGGATGGTATCTTTAAAAGATAAAGGTAATTGTGGATGGAATCTATGAGGAGTGGTATCTTGGTTTAAAGGTCCTTCACAATGTAACCAAAGGGATTAAATTCAAAAAGACATGAACTGTCAAATTTATTAATAGATAACAAGTTTGTGGTAAGATGAGGAGCAATCAAAATATCATGAAGATAAAGGGGATGAGTAGAATAAGGTATAGTTAATGTACTAACAAAGGAAATGGGAAAAGTTTCTCCATTTCCAACAACCACTTGATTGTACCCATCGTACCAGGAAATGGAGTCAACAACATAAGAATTAGGGGTCATGTGGGCAGTGGCACCAATATTTGGTAACCAATCAAAAATAGTACTGGAATTTAGGTGGGAAGTGTCTAGTTCAGGTTGAATATTCATGGCAGTAAAAGCTGCATAAAGATTATTAGTAATATGTCAAGAATCATAAAAACTATTATGAGATTTAGAATACCGAAACTGATAGTAGGTAGTAATATGGCCCCATTTCTAATAGATTTGACACTGTGTGGCTGGCTTAGTGGACTTGGAAAATGAACAATGACTGGATCCCTGAGTTGAAGATTAAAACTGGGTTTGAAAATATTGTGAAGATGTTAAGCCAGGAGATTGATGCATTTGAATGTTCAATGGTTCCAAATATCTGGCCAAATGAAGAACCAGCCTAACTAAGTAGGAGACCTACTAGAAATATAGTTAACCCACGAGGAAGACGGAAGATGTTGTGGGTTGTGTCTCCCTCTACGAGCACGATCACTACCTCTGCCTCGCCCTCCGTCAGAGTGACAACCACCTGCATGAGAAACAAATAAAGCTATGTCTGATGGCAGGGGTGAGTGAAAAGATAACAGATGTTGTTCAGGAACAAGAAGTTTTGCATAAAGCTTAGGAAACTTAAGGGTAGTATCACAGTGTTTTGTGGGGGTGATGAAGGATTTGTAGTCACTAAGGGACCGTTCAGAGTGAAGAGAACTAGGTCATTGTCGAAGATGACATCGCCAATGGCAGCTAACTCGTTAGCAGTGGTGGAAATGAGAGAGAAAATTAGTGATAGTATAGGATCCTTTCTTCAATGTATGGAGTTGGAGACAGAGAAGCAACCATTGCGACATCGATTATTGCATGAAGTGATCTGTCAATCCAAGCCAGAGGGCATGAGCAATAGAATGGTTGAGGGCTAGGTAGGCAATTGATGGTGAGAGCGATGTCGTGAGGAAGCAATATACAAGTCGATCATATTTATGCCATTTATGAGATTTTGGAGATGGAGATTCTAAGATGGACATTGATGATGGTGGAGAGATAGTGCCATCCATATAGCCAATGAGATCAGAGGTAATCAAAATAACTTCAATTTGATTTTTCCAAACAAGGTAATTGCATGAATCCAACGGTGTTGTAAGGAAGTTTGTGATTTGGTTGAAGGGTAATGTTGGGTTAGTTGTGTATGCTATTTATGTGAAATACTATGTTTGTTGGGAATACTGATTGTGGTATGAAATTTTTGACAAAAGGCTTGTGGGATAATTCTGCCAAAGTGTTGAATGTGTTCTAAAGTATGAGTGTTGGTAATGGGAGTTGAAGGAAGATGTAGGTTGCCTTCTGGAGTGAAAAATTGGAATGTGTTTTGGCTTAAATGTGGATGTTGACGTTGAAAAAAAAGGTTATGTGTAACATCCCGTTTCCATACTAAGGGTTAGAACCCTAGATTTTAGTTATTGAGAAAATAGCAATAAGAAAGCAGAAAAATGCATTTCATGCTCATGCATAATGTTAGCACACACACATGTGAATTTGAATTTTTGCACACATCAAAATGGTTGTACACGCTTTCATTGACAATTGTCAAGTATAATTGTTCTAAAAATGTGATTATAATTGGAATTGTGAATTATTTGTATTGAAAATTAAAATTTAAAAATATAAGCATTGATTTAGAATTTTCGGTGAAATATAAAAATTTTCTGAAATTTAAGGGTGTTTTAGACTAGGAAAAATGACAAGTGGTGGAACAATTGAAGAATAGTAGTAAAAATAAGAGTCGAATGACAAGAGAAATTTTTATATGAGACATTGGGATTTAATGACAAGTGACAGTGAAAATTAAGAGTCAATTATATTAGAAATTGGAGACAAAATGGACTAGTTCAATAAAAGACCATGAGAAAGTGACATGTGGCAAAGGACATGTGTCACTTGCCACACCACTTGTTTAAATCACAAAATTCACTAAGTGAAAGACCCACATTATGGTTATAGATTCAAGAAACACATTTCTCCTCTCCAACTTCTTCATTTCTTCATCTTCTCCATCCCTATCCTTCACCCACAACTTTCCCTCTCACCCTCATCATGTTGACTTTTGTTCAACTCTTGCACCTTAGTTCTTCAAGATTCATGGTCTTCTTCTTCTTGTTACTAAAAGACCTAATTATTCCACCTTTAAATGATGATGCACGTGTGAGAGAAGGAATGTAGGGTTGAGAGAGATCTTGAAGAGTTTGAAGAATCTTGGAGTTTAATCAAGTAAGTAACCTATTACTCTTCATGGCTTGGATAAGTGAAGCATGGATGATGATAGTTTAGCAGTAAATGATCATAACAAAGGAGTTTATCATATGATAGAATGTTGGTGAAGAAATGAATATATATATTGATGTTTTGTTTCATATAAATGTTAAGTAATGGATTAGGAGTTGTTTTATGGATGATTAGTGCTGTAAATGGTGATGAATATATATATATGTATGTATGTATGTAACATGGATGAAGAATGGGTATACTCATATTCTGTTTTGTGTATATGTTGAGTAAGAAATTATGAGTTATGCTAAACATGCTTTTAAGACGGATTGGTTTTGAAAATGATGTTTTAATGAGAGTTGGAAGTTAATGAATATAGAGATGAGTATATGACCTATTTTGTATTAATGGATGAGTGTAGAAATGAGAATGAAGGAATGATTCAAGTATGTTCAGCTATTAGTGTTCATTATCAATCATGGACTATAAATTGTTTATGGATGATAATGAGTTGAAATAAAGTTGAGAATGAGCAGCAAATAAAGCAGAAAGGGTGATCTTAGTATAATATGTGTTAGAGAAAAATTTGAAATAAAAATTGGAAGATGAGCTGGAAATTGGAGCAGTAGTATGTTCACTGAGTATGCCTCAGCCTTTTAGCCATAACTTTTCCTCTAGTTATCCAAATGAGATGATTTTTTATTTGCAATAAACTGGAGACATATGGCTACATTGTTCATGTAGACATTGAATTCAAATTATGTCTTTAAGGGTCACAAAATCTTACATGGCTTTGAAAAACTAGGTATGCTTTTGTGAAAGTTCGCCGCCACCAACTTATGAGATTTGGTTAGGATTCCTCTTAGGAAAAGTTCGCCATGGCGAACTTGTGAAATTTTTGAAAAAAAAAACTCTTGGGAGGAGTTCGTAACGACCAACTTCTGGCTTTGCCACAACTTGCCTGCACCTTAAACATGCTTTGGTATTTTGACGATATCTTGTCCTGTAGTTATCCAAATAAAATGATTTTTTATTTTAAGTAAACTAGAGACATAGGACTACAAATTTTCTGAACAAATAAAATTCTAAATTAGACTCTAAGAATTTTAATTTCTGGGTGGAATTTGAATGCATGGCACTGTATTAATATAAGAATAGTCTGAAATTATTTGGAGTATAACTTTGGAAATACTGAATCAAATTGAATGACCTTAGTGTCATTATAAGATTAAGACAATGAGGAACATTTTCATAGAAGAAAGTATTGCCAAATCTCTCCATTTTTTGTTTCAAAATGATTATGTAAAAGGAGACCCGAAGGTTTAGAAAAGTGGAGAATTTGTAAGAAGAAATGAGAGTTTGGATGATGTTTGATCTTGTAATGTTGGAATAGCATTAGTGAATGAATTGTTGATATCAAAGTGCCAAAGGCATGAGTTTAATGGGGATAAAGGTATTCATATGATTGTAGTTGTGATTCAAAAGAAATGAGTAATGAGTATCAAGTCAAAGTGAATGAGAATTTGGATTTTATGAGAGCAAATAATGCTAAACATGAAATGACAAGTAATTGAGTTATAAAATGAGATTGTGGATAAATTTTGAAAATTGATAATATACTCGGGATTGTTATGAACATCCATTGTACATATTCCATATACACATTTGTGGATAAAGGAATACTTAAAATTGTGAAATTATTGATGTGTATGCAACGTGTGTATTGCATAATTTTGATGTGCAGGATAAACGTCTGCATTTAGACGTTTCCAGATCATGAAGCTAATGCTAATATAGAGTGTACTGTGTTTGTTTCATTTAAATTCTGTATTGAATTACCAATGTGAATGTGAGATTGATGGTTTGATTTCGAACATTGAAGGTCCGGAGTTTTGGATGCATTAATGTGAGATTCGAAGTGCTCCTTATATGTGAATGCGATGAAATAAGTGCTTCTTAACTTAATTGTTAAATGTTGGACCTAGTTTCGAAGAAAAATGTGAACATGCATGCTAATAAAAGGGTGTTAATCAATAACAATGTTAAATTCCGAACCTTAGGTCCGAGGGAAAATGTGATCTGAATTTAAATATGCAATCATATGAATAACTAATAATATGAGAATGTGATGCATTCCATTACATGAATGCATAGAACATAAAGGTAGTTGTGACTATGAGTAGCCACCGAAAGAGCTTAAAGCTCAGAATATGAAAAAGAGCCTCGGGCTCAGTGTGAATGCGCCCGGTATCCACTAAGGGATATGGGACAGTATCTGATACAACTCGGTATCCACTAAGGGATATGGGACAATATCTGATACAACTCGGTATCCACAAAGGGATATGAGCTAGTAATTAGGCACTCGGTCACAACAAAGTAACAAATTGAAAGTAAGTCTCATGTGCACTGCATATGCATGATATGAATGATTGTAATGTGTTGAATGTAAAATTTGAAATGATTGATCAAGTATATGTGATTCAATATGATTATTAATGAAATATGTGAATTATGTGAATAGGTGAATTAGGTGTTATGTGACTGAGTGAGCCATCGAGGATGGTCATTCACTGAGCACGCAAAATTCACCCAAAATTTGCAATATTTTTAGGCTCCGAAGGGTTGCCCCGTTAGGCTAACGGGAGTATAGCCACTGTATACAAGTAAAAGATTAAGGTCAGGATTGGTTCGAGTCTGTATTTTTATTTCTTATTTTTTATCAAATTGTGTTGTTCCGTAATGATTGTATCATGTGTATGTAAATAATTATGTTTTGTAACAACTTTCCTAATTGGAAATGTTAGTAAATAATTTTGAAGTTTAATGCTATTATGTTTATAAGTGTTTTACCTTTGTAATGGGCCCGAATGGAAAGTGAAATTTCAATGATTTGTGTAATGGTTGTAATGCTGTAAATGAAAATGTTATGAAATGAAATAGGTTCGATTTGGTTATTGACTTCCGCATACAGTTATTCTATTGTTTCAAAATTTTATACTGAGTTTCAATTGCTTGACTATTCTAGCATGCCACCCTCGTGGGGTATGTACTCGGATATCACTCATGATGTCGAGTATGTGTCTTGCAAGAGTGGGGTGCTACAATTTGATATTAGAGCCCAGATTTAGTGGCTTACATGGGCATTTTTCGAAATATGTGTTAAGTTACATGCATTTTAGACATGTCTTAGCATGCAGCAGCAACTGATCTCCAGTCTAAGTCACATTTACATGAATTGTATGCATGAGAATTTGTTAAGAGTTTGAGTTGATAAAAATTAATAAGAAGAATGATGATTTGTCAGAAAGTGAGAAAACGAAAGTTTGTGGATATATAGAAATGAGAAATAGTCTATGGTTAGATATGACAAATAAAGGTTCAACACACTTGTATTGGTGAATCTATTATGAATATGCTATCAATATTGTACTACAAAGATATATATCCTCGAATGTGAACTAAATGTGAATGCATTGTTGTGGATCGTTTGAGGAAAATAAGGATATAAGTGGAAATGATGAGATTAAAGTGTACAAGCCAAGTTGAAAGAAAATAAATTTTTCTATGACCTTGAAAGGTTGAACTTGAACTTAGAATGGTTGTTTGATTATCGTGATAAGAGTTATGATTCCCCGTAAAAATAAATTAGTGGAATTGAGATCGAAATTTCATGATGGTTATATATCTATAATTCTGAATTGACTGAAGATATACATAGGGGAGATGTAATAAATGACAATAGGAAGATGAGATTGAAATGAGGAAAAAAAAGGGGGAATGAAATAGACATAATTGACTTTACAAAAGATGAATGATGTGTAGTAAGGAGAAAGTTATAAATGCATATAAGATAGGATTTTATATAAGAATGAAAAAAATGAAGAATCAAATGTGAAGAGCTAATGCACTCAATATGGTAGTTAAATCATCATGACATGATGTAGTATTAAAATAGGTAAAATTTGGAAAATTGGAGTATATTTGATGTTAGTATGTGTGTTAACACGAGGAAGAAAGTGCAGGGGACCATAGTGACCTGACAAAAATAGGTTTCTATCACGATCGTGGCAGGGATACCCCGATCGTGGGCAAAGATAAAGAGAGAAATATTATTTAGGATCAATTGAGACCAAAGTATTACTATAGTAAGATAATTAGTGATTTGTCAAAAACAAATCCCTAGATAAAATGGGAGGACATTGATGGTACACACCTAAGCATATGCGACAATAATCATGTCTACTACTTCATCGAGTTTCAGTAATTAGAAAATTATGACCTTATAAGGAATGATAGAAATTGGTCTTCCTCATAATGCAATGATGATAACAGTTGATTGATAAAGGTTACATGAATAGTATAGTTGATAGTAGCAATAAGTCTTCTTTCGAAGAGGAAGAATTTCACCGAATTAAGTTAAGTAGATCGGATAGTTTATTTTAAGAATGATCAATGAAGAAACAAATTAACAATGAATATGTAATAAATCAAAAGTGAATATTGGAGTCTGATTCTTAATGGAGACACAAGCATAAGATGTAGCATATGTTACTGGGAGTGTATGCATTTAGTTTGATGTAAAATATCCCAACTACGTGAGTGGATTTATGAATTGAGGAGATACAAATTGGATATGATGAATGTGTTACCAATACAGGAAGTGAAGATTTATTTGAAATGTGTGGAGAAACTAGTACGAATGAACAGAAATTTGAATAAGTCAATGTGAAATAAGAGGAAATTGAATGAATGGAGAAAATTATTTGAGAAAAGGAGTCAATTGGGAATTGAAAATATCATGAGTTAATATTACCTCATTTAAGGAGTTAGTTACTTAAGGAATTATGAAAACTAATCATGGGCACAAGGAATTTGGGTTATATCTGTTAGAGTTAACAATGCCCCCGACAATATTATGGTATTGAAAATTAAAGTGATCCAAACAAAATTATATCAATTAGCGACTATGATCATAGATGGCATTTTGAATGTATTCGAAAAACTGAGATGAATATTTTGAATACTTGATGTAAATCTTACTTATCATGAAGGTAGAAACAATTACATGCCAAGTTGAATAAGAGTGAATCTTAGCTTGATTAAATAAAATGTTGGGTTTTTATAGTAACTGAACATGGCGTATTGGGAGACCCAAGGAAATATAGGTAATGAAGAAGTAACAAAACTACAAGGAATATTTGAGAGATTCAGAGTTTTTTAGAACTAGTTATATGTTGGATACTACTAGAGACTATTAAGGGGTTTTTACTGATCTTATTCTGTGATAAAAAAAAAATGTTTGAGGAAAAATGTGTAAACTATATCAGTGATGAATGTAAAGAGAATTTTGAGGAATTATAATACCAATTGGATTTGGAGATTATGCACTATATAATGAAGTTTCACATCAAAGATCAAGATACAATATGTTGTAATAGTATACAGTGATTTTGTATGCATAGAGACAATTAAAGTCTCATGAGTTGATTTTGATACATGATTTACAATTTGCTACAATGGTGATTGCTTTAAGAGCTTGGAGACAATAAATGTACTGTGAAACATTTTGGATCTATATATAAATATACAGATAATTAAAGTTTGAGGTAATTATGGAGCTTGAAAGAACTGAATATAAGGCTGAGACAATGGATAGAGTTACTAAAAGATTTGGATTAAGCAAATGAGTATTTTCTAGTAAAGCTAGTGTTGTAATTTGAGGCATGGAATGGAAAAATTCAATAGTGGTGTAACACAAATTCAAATATTGAGGTTACCAAACCTAGTGCAATGAAGATCATAGAATGTTGAGTTGAATTTTGGGCAAATCAAAGACCTATTAGCTGTTGAATTTAATATTAGTCTCACATAAAAAGTTTAGCAAAGCCCAAATTGAGGATTCAGAATCTATGAATCTTATTGAGGAATAAAAAATGAATCCATATTTTGAGTTTGAATTAGAAAATGATAGTTGGTGACTGAAACAAAAAGGATGTTTACCCGATAAAGATGATTGAATAAAGAGATTACCAGAGAAAGCACAAATAACAACCTAAGCTATATATCTTAGTAGGAATATGCTGAAATATTACTTAACGATTAAGGATGTAGAAGCAAGTGATTGTATGTATGAGTTGCTAATAGTCTAAAATGTTGGAGATATGTTTAGAACTTATATTTTGAAGTTCATAGAAACATAAGATCAATGTATAATTCTAATTAGCTTCAAGCCTAACAATCATTATCATAGTGATATCATTAGAATACTGTATGAGGCATTATATGACAAAAAGGGTCATTCTCCCTTACATTGAAATGAAGAGGGCCTAAAAATGGTTAAAGGCCATAATTAATTCAAGATACTATTGATGAGTAAAATGAATTTGTAATAGGAGTTGAGTGATCTAAGATAATGAAGAATGAGTTAAGTGGATCAACATTGAATTTATGGAATATCGTGAGATAGACATAAAAGTGGAGTGTATTAACACCAAAGATATGTGAAATATTAAGAGAAAGGTGAAATACTTCTAAGAGTATCACCTTGCTAAGGTGTGCTTAGATAGAGATAAAGGTGTGATCAAGTTAGGAAAAAGGCAGGGAGGGGGGGGGGGGGGGGCTAAGC
>JAOQMP010072371.1:0-20838 GCA_027563575.1 Erythroxylum pedicellare | reverse complement strand
CAACTACTTCAAAAAAATGTACATTTATTAAGCCTTGAATGTTTTGAGAATGTGCTGCATGTTTTGCATATAAAGTTTGTTTGACACATGAAGATGATTTTTGAAACGATATCAAGCTTAAGAAACTAAAGTTTCCAAAAATGCCTTTTTGGGCAATATGCTTTACATGTTATATGGGTTTGTGGTGGTCCCTTAAGTTAAGTCAAGTGCACTTTGATAAAAAGGCTTCTCCCACCTACCAATTAGTAGCATGGAGCTTCTCCATGGACTCCCCTAAGTTCACAGCTATGCAAGACCCTTATGGGAATTGTGTAGTACGTTCTGTTTTGGATCCACCTGAACCATTTTGATATGCTTATGTGCTTATGTTAAATTGCCAAAGGTGAAGCATACATGATTTGCAATAACGTAAATTTCTGCATTGGAAAGGACTTCATAAATGGTTTTGCTTATTAACAATTATAAATTGTTACCCACGGGCTTAAGCTCACCCCCCTTTTTCCTCCCCCACATCTAGGTGATGAACAAGATATCAAGTAGACAAGGGCCAAGGCAGCACTCCAATTTTTGTATATTTTGTATTTGAAGCAAAATTTTTAAAGGGAGGCTTTATTTGCTTTTTGAGAAAATCATGGATTATGTACCTTTTGTATTTTGGAACGTTAAGATATTAATGTATTTACAGCTTGAAATGCCAACTAAAGCTTTGTAAAACTCTTATCTTTTGATGCAAATGAAATATAATTGCATTTTTGACCATGACTCTCTGTTAAGTTTATACATTGCATTTTAAAGTTTCCGTAAGGGAAAAGTTCATATTCGGACTTCAAGGGAAGGTCTAAATTAATACAGGATGATTTAGGCAAATGTGCCTTCTAGAAAGCTATAGGTCTCTCTTTTAGCTTTCCAACGATATATAGTATAGAATTTTCGGACTTCTGGCTTAAAATTTAGGGTCCTTAAAAGTAGAGGTACTTAGGAGTGTGAAGATGCATTGTCTGTAAAGAGGTATCGTTTGTAAAGATGTATCGTCTATAATGATGTCATATCATCTGTGATGACATCATTTGTCTTAAGAGAGGTATCATCTGTAATGACATCATTCGTCTTAGGAGATATATCGTCTATAAAGACATATCATCTGTAATAATGTCATATCGTCTGTGATGACGTCATTCATCTTAACAGATATATCGTTTGTGATGATGTTATTCGTCTTAAGAGTTGTATCGTCTGTAAAGATGCTTCGTCTTAAGAGATGCATGGTTTGTAAAGATGTATCATCTGTGATGACGTCATTCGTTTTAAGAGTTGTATCGTTTGTAAAGACACTTCGTCTTAAGGAATGTATCATCTGGAAAGACGTATTGTTAATGATGACATCATATCATCTGTGATGACGTCATTCGTTTTAAGTTGACTTTTGCTTCGTCTTAAGTTGACCATCAGTATTGTCTTAGGTTGACTTTTGCTTTATCTTAAGTTCACCATTCTATTTCATCTGCCTTTCAACTTTGTCTGTCTTTCTACTTCATCTGTCTTTCAAGTTCGTCTGCCTTTGCCATTCGTCTGTCTTTTAGCTTCATCTGCCTTTGCCATTCATCTGTCTTTCAGCATCGTCTGCCTTTACCATTCTTCTGTCATTTTGCTTCGTCTGTTTTCTACCTATGTGACCTAAATTTCTCCTTCTGTACACTATTGGTCTGATGCTATCGTCTGCTCCATTTTTGACCCTTCAAACGATAGAATCCACCTTCAAGATCTTCATGGAAATTGAAGATCTTGAAGTCTTCTTTCAAACCATCCTAAGATGGTATTAATCTGTTATCCCAAATGACAGTTATGCTAATTTCCTCAAGATAGGTGCTATAAGATTGAGGTTTTTCCCAAATAAATCCGTCCTGAAAGAGAAGAAGGGTGTTGTTTTAATGTTTATCCTAGTGGGAGATAGCCATCCTTATAGATCATGCGTTCAGATGTCACTTGGGATGTCAGACACGTGAATCATGAAGGCGGGGTCCCAACACTTATGGTATCAGAGCGACTAGGTTTAAGAGTATCCTAGGCATGAAGTGGGTAGTCTAAGACACTTGCATTGTTTGAATTGTTTTACATGATTTGAAATTGTTTTATATGATTTGAATTGTTTTACATGATTTGAAACTGTTTTGCATAAACTAATGATTTTCAATGATTTTAAATTAAAGGTGTGGAAAATGCTACTTTGAAATAGACTTCAAGGAGCTGTGACTCGATCTAGTTCTCACCAAGAGAGCATGGATGAATCTTATGTCCCGTAAGATGCTGGGACACAGCCTACTCCTAATCTTGAGGCACCTAGTGTGCAATGTGAAGTGTCGTCGCCTCCTCCTCCTATGCCTACTATGAATCTAAGATTCTTTCAAGCCTTTACTTAGGCTTTCACATATGCCATGGGCTAAGGGTCGCAAGTGCCGGTGCCCGCTTTAGTAGATAGAAGTGGACAGTATGATAAGCTCCGTAAGTATGAAGCTATGGATTTTAGTGGGACTATAAATCTGGAAGAATCTAAAGCCTGGTTGAAGAGGACTGAGAGGGTTCTGATTTAGATGAAGTGCTCTGATGAGGAGAAGTTGGATTATGTAGTTAGCTTGCTATAAGGGGATACACTTCATTGATGGGAATTAGTGCCCCGCAGTCAGGATATACCTACGGTGTTGTCATGGAGAGACTTTTGGAAGCTTTCAGAAGGAAGTACTTCTCGAGGGCCTACATCTAAAAGAAGGTTAGGGAATTTCTAAACCTTACATAGAGGGACATGAGTGTGAGTAAGTATGATCTGAAGTTCACTCAGCTGTCACGGTATGCGACCAATATTGTTGCGAATGAGGAGGACAAGTGCCACAAGTTTGAGGGAGGTCTTCATCTGGGGATCAAGGAGAAAGTCTTGATCCATAATTTTGATCAGCAGTTGGTAAATGCCACACTTTAGGCTGAGAAGCTGGAGAATATCAAGTATGAGGTGAGCAGGAAGAGGAAGAACTGAGAGCAGTTTTCGAAGAAAGGGGTAAGTGCTCCAATACTTGAAAAGGGTGTGAAGAGCTCCTGTGCATAGAATGAGGCGGGGAGTAGTGCCTCTGCTAAGAATAAGCAAGCAAAGGCAGTGTCAGTGCAAGCCTCAATAACAGAAGGCAATAGTAGGGTGGAGAGGAGCGGGAACATGAATCCCCATTGAGAGCATTGTGGAAAGCTTCACAGAGGAGAGTGCTTCAAGTTACGTGAAGCATGTTTTTGATGTGAAGATAAGGGACACATGATTAGGGACCATCCCTAAGTAATAAAGCAAGAGGGGTCGAAATTGCAAACCCCAAGAAGAGCAAAAATAGAGGGAGTCGGGCCAGTCATTGAGGTGGGTAGTTTTGCAGTGGCGAGGAAGGCCAAGGGGTTAGGCTCAGGCTAAGGTATTTGCTATGACTAGAGAGGGAGCTACAGCTGCACCAGAAGTTGTCACGGGTATGGCCCAGTTATTGATTTAGCAGTTTATTTACTAATTGATTATGGTTCCACGCATTCTTTTGTTTCTACAAGTATGATTCTGCATGGTCTGAATTCAGTGCCTTTGGATAACCCTTTGATTGTTAGTACTCCCTTAGGAAGAAAGGTGATAATAAGTCAAGTGTATGGGGATTGCGAATTATTTATTGAGGGTGCTAAACTTGTAGTAGATTTGCTACCGTTGGAACTGAAAGGCCTAGATGTGATATTGGGAATGGATTGCATAGACAAATATTGTGAAAAGTTAGATTGTGGCCTTAAGGAGGTAGAGTTTGATCTTGGTAATGATGAGAAGGTGATCTTCAGAGGGGACCGAAGGACACCATCTCCCAAGATTGTCTCGGCTTTGTTAGTAGACAGGATGATGAGGAAGGGGTGTGAAGCCTTCTTAACACATGTTGTGGACATTGATGTGAATGAAGGGAAGTTAGAGGATTTTCCAATTGTCAGGAAATTTCCAAATGTGTTTCTAGAAGATCTACCTATTTTGTCACTGATGAGGGAAATCGAGTTTGCCATTGACTTGATTCCCGAAACCGCACCCATTTCAATACCACTGTATAGAATGGCTCTAGCTGAACTGAAGAAGCTTAAGGAACATTTAGAAGAACTGTTACAGAAGGGGTATATAAGGCTAAGCTTGTCACCATAGGGAGCGCCAGTTCTATTTGGTAAGAAGAAGGATGGAACGTGGTGTATGTACATTGATTATTGGAGACTCAACAAGGTGATATTAAAAATAAGTATCCTCTGCCCCGGATTGATGATCTGTTTGACCAGCAGCAGGGGGCAAGGGTCTTCTCCAATATTGATTTTAGGTCAAGTTATCATCAGCTCAGAATCAAGAAGTCTGATGTAAACAAGATAACCTTTAGAATACGGTATGGGCGTTACAAATTTTTAGTTATGCCTTTCGGACTGACTAATGCTCTTGCTGCTTTTATGGATCTTATGAATAAGGTCTTCAAGGAATATCTGGATCAATTTGTTATAGTATTTATCGATGACATTCTGGTGTATTCCAAAAGTGAAGGTAAATATGAGGAGCATCTCAGGATTGTATTGCAGACACTGAGGGAGAGCGAGCTTTATGTTAAGTTTAGAAAGTATGAGTTTTGGCTTCATAAGGCAGTATTCCTTGGACATGTGATTTCGAAAGATGGGGTACATGTTGATCCGAGGAAGGTTAAAGCTATGGTGAATTGGCATACACCTAAGACAGTGTTAGAGGTAAGGAGTTTTCTGGGTCTGGCAGGTTATTATAGGAGATTCATTGAGGGATTCTCTATGATAGAAGCTCCGATGAGAAAGTTATTGAGGAATAATAAAAAATTTATTTAGAGTGAGGAATGTAAGAAAAGCCTTAAGGAGCTCAAGCGCAGATTGACAAGTGCTCCAATTCTGACTTTGCCTATGGGAGATGAGGGTTATACAGTGTATAGTGATGCTTCATGAAAGGGTTTGGGTTATGTATTGATGCAAGGAGACAAGGTAATAGCATATGCCTCGAGGCAGCTAAAGCATTATGAGTTAAATTATCCGACCCATGATTTGGAATTGGTAGCAGTGATTTTTGCCTTGAAGATTTGGAGACATTACCTGTATGGGGTTTAGACGAGGATCTTTACTGACCATAAAAGTCTTAAGTACTTACTGAGTCAGGAAGAGCTGAATTTGAGATAGAGAAGGTGGATTGAGTTGCTTAAGGATTATGATTTGTTGATTAAGTACCATCCAAGCAAGGCAAATGTCATGGCGGATGCCTTGAGTAGGAAATCATCAATACCTTATGTCCAGATAGTTTATCTGCCGTTATTGGAAGAGAAGGCTAAGCTTAGGATAAGCTTGAAATAGGGGGAACTTGATTGTATTGTTGCTATTTTCAGGGTGAGATCGATACTCAGGGAGAAGGTTAGGGAGTAACAAGCACAGGATGTAGAATTGAGGAAGCTCCGAGAAGAAATTCAAAATGGTAAGAAGTCTGAAGTGGCAGTAAGGGATGATGGACTTATGGTTGTAGGAAACCAACTTTGTATCCGGAATGTCAAAGAAGTAAAGAATGAAATACTGGATGAGGCACACAATACGCCTTATGCCATGCACCCAGGTTGCACCAGGATGTACAGAGATCTGAGAGAGCATTTCTGATGGAAAGGCATAAAGAGGGATGTAGCAGAGTATGCAAGTAACTATCTAGTGTGTCGGCAAGTCAAAGTTGAACACTAGGCTCCTTCAAGCAAGTTAAGGCCATTGTCCATTCCTGAGTGGAAATGGCAATGGGTAACCACAGATTTTCTGATGGGTTTGCCCAAGACCAGTATGAAGTATGATTCCATATGGGACATTGTTGATCGATTGATAAAGTCAGTCCATTTTCTGACAATTAAACAGACCAATTCTCTGTAAGTACTAGCAAAGAAGTATATCGATGAGATAGTGAGATTGCATGGAATTCCTGACTCTATAGTTTCTTACAGAGATCCTCGGTTTACTTCGAGATTCTAGGGAAGCTTACAAGAGGCTCTAGGAACTAAGTTGAGTTTTAGTACTTCCTTTCACCCTCAGACTGATGGTCAATATGAGAAGACCATTCAGACCCTTGAGGGAATGCTCAGGGCATGTTTGATGGATTTCAAAGGAGGTTAGGACGAGCATTTGCAATTGGTCGAATTTGCTTACAATAATTCATACCATTCAACCATTCAGATGGCTCCTTATGAAGCGTTGTATGGGAGGGGATGTAGAACTCCTATATGATGGGATGGAGAAAGAGAAAGAAAACTAATAGGACCAGAGTTAATTAAGATGACAGTTAACAAGGTCAAGTTAGTTAAACAAAGGCTTAAAGCATCCTAGGATAGATTGAAAAGTTACGTTGATGCACATCGAAAGGAGATGGAGTATGATGTCGATGAAAAAGTCTTCCTTAAGATGAATCCTTGGAAAGGGGTCATGAGGTTTGGCAAGAAGGGCAAATTGAGTTTGAGATATGTAGGTCCTTATGAAATTCTTGAGAGGATTGGACCACTAGTCTATGTGTTGGCGTTGCCACCAGAATTGTGATAGATGCATGATGTCTTTCATGTGTCCATATTGAGGAGATATAGATTGGATCCCTCTCACATTATTCAGATCGCTGAGATTCAGATAAGAGATGTTCCAAGTTATGAGGAGATTCCAGTGGAGATCTTGGACATTAAGGAAAAGGTCCTTGGGAACAAGACAGTTCAATTAGTAAAAGTCTTGAGGAAAAACCATTCTATAGAAGAGGCCACGTGGGAGACCTTGGAAGCCATGAGGGAGAAGTATGCACAACTCTTTAATGACTCGGTAATAATTTCGAAGACGAAATTCTCTTAAGAGGGGAGAAATGTTGGCCCCTGGAATTTTTTTTTCTCAATAGGCATGATTAAATTAATTTGGGGGTTTTGCTAGATTAAATTTTGTTGGAGTTAATTAGCATACTAATGTGAGTAAGGTATTAAGTTATAGGTTAAGGAAATAATAAGATTTCATGAGGGGTATTGTCGGAACATCAATTAAGTTATAAAGTCTTAAAGCATTGAAGAAAGGGCAAAATGGGAAGAAGGAATTGTAGGCTTATGTTTTAGAAGACAAAAATGTTGGTGAAGAAGAAGAGAAGAGAAAGAAGACAAAAAGTAAGAAAGAAGGGAGAGAGAGTGTTGGTGATAGAGAGAAAAAGGAGAGTTGAGCTAGGTTTTAATTTTACTAAGCCTTCAAGAGAGATTTTGATAGTTAAAAAGGAGGAAAAAAGAAAGAGGAAGATTAGAGCTTCCATTAGAGTTAAGAAATTCATTAATCGGTGAAGACTCAAGCTAAGTTATGTGACATCTTTTGGAGTCTTAGAAAGGTTTTGGTTCTAAGAGTGTAGAAAATGCATGGGTTTAAGTATTATAGGATCAATTCATGCATAGGTTTCTTTGAGTTTCCAATTGGAGTTCTTTTTGAATGAGGTTTTGTTAATATTGAAGAGAGGCAAGAGGAGTAAGAGGAGAGACATCTTCGAACAAGCTTTTAAGCAAGAAGATTCAAGGTGGGTTACTTTTTATAGTTGAATAATAAGCCATCAATGTTTCTTTCATGAAAATGGAAATAAACGGTTTTTGTGTTTTGAGAATGTGCTGCATGTTTTACATATAAAATTTGTTTGACTTATGAAGATGATTTTTGAAAAGATATAAAGCTTAAGAAACCAAAATTTCGAAATATGCCTTTTTGGGCAATATGCTTTACATATTATATGTGTTTGTGGTGGTCCCCTAAGTTAAGTCAACTTCACTTTGACAAAAAGGTTTCTCCCGCCTACCCGCTAGTGGCCTGGAGCTCCTACAAGGACTCCCATAAGTTCACGGCTACGTAAGACCATTATGTGGAATTGCGTATAGTATGTTCTATTTTGGATGCACCTGAACCATTTTGATATGCTTATGTGCTCATGATAAGTTGCCAAAAATGATGCATACATAATTTATCATAACGTAAATTTCTGCATTGGAAAGAACTTCATAAATGGTTTTTCTTATTACCAATTATAAATTGTTACCCACGGGCTTAAGCTCACCCTCCTTTTTCCTTCCATACGTCTAGGTGATGAGCAAGATATCGAGTAGACAAGGGTCAGGGCATCACTCAAATATTTGTATATTTTGTATTTGAAGCAAATTTTGTAAAGAGAGGCTTTAGTTGATTTTTGAGAAAATCATGGATTATGTACCTTCTGTATTTTGAAAATTTAAGATATTAATATATTTATGGATTCAAATGCCCACTAAAGCTTTGTAAGACTCTTATCTTTTGATGCAAATGAAATATAATTGCATTTTTGACCATGAATCTCTTTTAAGATTGTGCATTGCATTTTAAAGTTCCCATAAGGGAACAATTCGTGTTTAGAGTTCAAGGGAAGTTCTAAATTAATCTAGGATGATTTAGCCAACTATGCCTTCTGGAAAGTTGTAGGTCTCTCTTTTACCTTTCCAACGGTATATAGTATAGAATTTTCAATCTTCTAGGTTAAAAGTTGGGGTCCATGGAAGGGGAGATACTTAGGAGTGTGAAGATGCATCGTCTATAAAAAGGTATTATCTGTAAAGACGTATCTTTTGTAATGACGTCATGTCGTCTATGATGATATCATTCATTTTAAGGGAGGTATTGTCTATAAAGACGTATCGTCTGTAATGATGTCATATCATCTGTGATGATGTCATTCGTCTTAAGAGATGTATCGTCTGTGATGACGTCATATTGTCTATGATGACATCATTCATCTCAAGAGTTGTATCGTCTATAAAGACGCTTCGTCTTAAGAGATGCATCGTCTGTAAAGATGTATTGTCTGTGATGACGTTATATCATCTGTGATGACATCATCCGTCTTAAGGGTTGTATCGTCTATAAAGAAGCTTCGTCTTAAAGAATGTATCGTTTGTAAAGATGTATTGTCAGTGATGACGTCATATCGTCTTTGATGACATCATTAGTCTTAAGTTGACTTTTTCTTCATCTTAAGTTGACCATCTGTATCGTCTTAGGTTGACTTTTGCTTCGTCTTACGTTGACCATTCTGCTTTGTCCGTCTTTCAGCTTCATCTGCCTTTGCCATTCGTCCGTCTTTTAGCTTCGTCTACCTTTGCCATTCTGCTGTCTTTCAGCTTTGTCTGCCTTTACCATTCTTTTGTCATTTTGCTTCATCTGTTTTCTACCTATGTGACCTAAACTTCTCCTTCTATACACTATTCGTCTGATGCTATCGTCTGGTCCATTTTTGACCCTTCAGACGATAGAATCCGCCTTCGAGGTCTTCATGGAAATTGTAGACCTCGAAGTCTTCTTTCAAACCATCCTAAGATGGTATTAATCTATTATCCCAAATGATAGTTCTGCTGATTGCCTCAAGATAGGTGCTATAAGATTGAGGTTTTTTCCAAATAAATTTGTCCTGAAAGAGAAGAAGGGTGTTGTTTTGATGTTTGTCCTGGTAGGGGATCACCACCCTTGTGGAACACACATTTAGATGCCACTTGGGATGTTAGACGCTTGAACTATAAGGGTAGGGTCCCAACAGCTGATGCATTAAGCAGGAAATCTAATAGCAATGTAACACAAATTAAAGTATCGAGGTTACCAAATCTAGTTCAACTGAGAGCACTAAATGTTGAGCTAAGTTTAAGAAAAAATGAAGCATTGTTAGCTATATTGAACCTTAGACTGGTATTACATAAAAGGATTAGAGTAGCTCAAAGCAAAGACCTAGAAGTAGTGAAGATTATAGAGAAGTTAACATTTAATATGAGTTCTGAGTTTGAGTTAAGAAATAACACATTGTGGTTAAATAAGAGATTATTTGTACCAGATGTTGATGGTTTGAGAAAGGAAATTTTAAAGCAAGCATATATAGTAGCATATGTTATGCATCCTGGTACTACCAGGATGTACAATACTCTGAAATAACATTTTTGGTGGTCAAGGATGAAGAAACAAGTGGCTGAGTACGTTGCTAGGTGTTTGACATGTCAACAAGTTAAGGCAGAGCATTAGGCACCAATTGGGAAATTACAGTCATTACCTATTCCAGAGTGGAAATGGGAGAAGATTACAATGGATATTATTATAGGCTTATTGAGAAAACCGAGGCAACATCATGCTATATAGGTCATTGTTGACAGATTAACAAAATCAGCTCATTTCTTACCTATTAGAGAGAATAACACATGAGATCAATTAGCTTGGAAATATGTAAATAAGATAATGAGGTTACATGGGGTCCTGTGTCTATTGTATTAGATTGAGATCCCATATTTACTTCTAGATTTTAGGGAATCTTATATACATCATTAGGTATAAAGTCAAATTTTAGTATAAAGTTTCATCCTCAGACAGGCAGATAAAGTGAGAGGACTATTCAAACTGTTGAGAATATGCTTAGGGCTTGTGTTTTGGAGTTTCAAGGAGTATGGGATGAATATGTAGCTCTCATTGAATTTGTATACAATAAACATTATCATAGTAGTATTTGTATGGCTCCATATGAGGCCTTATATGGTAGAAGGTGTGAGCACCTTTGTATTGGGATGAAGAAGGCCTAAGGATTGTTGAAGGCTAGAGTTGGTTCAAGATACCATTGATAAGGTAAAATTGATCTACAGTATGATTAAGGCGGCTTAAAACAGGAAAAGGAGTTATGCAAATCAACACCGGAGAGATATGGAGTACCAAGTATGAGACAAGGTATTTTTGAGAGTGTCACCTTGGCGAGGCGTGTTAAGGTTCAGTAAAAAGGGAAAGTTAAGTCCTAGATATATTGGTCCTTATGAGATTACTGAGAGTTGGACCATTATCTTACAAATTAGCATTATCACTAGAAATGTCTTAGATTCATAATGTATTTCATGTTAGTATGTTCTAGAGATATCGGTCAGATGTAGCATATATATTACCAGCACAGGAGGTTGACATTGTAAATAATTTGAGTTATGTAGAGGAACTGAATAAAATAGTTGGATATCAGACTAAGCAATTAAGAAACCGAGTAATTCCTTTGGTTAAAGTCCTTTGGAGGAATCATTCGAGAGAAGAAGCCATGTGGGAGACTAAAGAGAACATGAGAAAATAGCACCCCCAGCTATTTAATCAATTAAGTAAGAATTTTAAGGACGAAATTTCTTAAAGAGGGGAGAATTATAATAGTTGGTTTCCAAAACTATCGAGAGTTAGAGTGCTAGATTACTTAGTCATATGAATTACATCATATTAAAATGAATTTGGTGTATTTAGGATACAATTTTTATGATTTCATTCACATGCATAATATGAGAATACACAAATGAATTTTGATTTAGAAAAATTGCACTCAATTGACATATTTCAGGGTATGAATGTTTCTAAATAATTGTGACATGATTGTGCATTTCTAATGTCTTGTATTTTGATTTAACAATAAAAATAATTGATGGATTACAATTAGTAATTTGGATTTAATTGTTACAATTGGAAGATTGGTGGATTAAAATGTACATTTAGACTTGGAAAAATTTTAAATAGTAAGACAAGTTGACATGCGGATATTTAGGACAACTAAACCTATAAATTGAGTTTCATATGACAATAGAATTAAGTGACATATGGCAGCCTAAAGAGAGGACATATAGCTAGACTAGACACTTACCAATTGTCCTTGAACTCATCCTTCACTCACGCCACACAACACACACATGGTAGAGTCTCTTCACTAATTGTTTTTAGCTGAAACTCTCTCCTTCTTCTTCCTCTCACTATCGAAACTTACTTCTCCCTCACATCTCTGTGTTTTTGCCAAAAAAATTTTCAATTGCCATAATAAAATCCATGCAAAAAAATCCTTCATAAAGATAGTTATAGAAGTAGAACATTGTTGTATGTGATGTTATCTTCTTATCTTTGCTAAAACCATCATACTCCCACCTTGTTCCTGAGATGATCTTGCATGAATATGAGGCAAAGCATGCTTGATACATTAAGGTGGCATTTGAGTTGAACAAGTAAGTGAAATACTGATCTTTGTGGCATGTGTTAATAAAAATTATAATGATTGATTAGGGATATATTGAATGTGGTATTGGCGTTGACATTATATTGGAAAATGATGAATAAAAAGGTGTACCTTTTTTTTATTTTTGGATGCATGACAATAGTAGTTTATAGGCTATTATATGGATGATTTAAGTTAAGATTTGAAGTATAATTAACAAGGAATTCATGCTAAAGATAGGTGCTTTTAAGATGTTTTCAAATCTGGAAAAGTTAGGACTGCTTGTATGATGGTATAAAGTCAATGATAAAGAAGCAAATGAGTAGATTTTTTTTTAGATTTAATGTAACTAATATGGAAGTTAGACTAGCATGAAATGGAGTAGCTTTATAGGATATGAATTCTGGAAAAGTGCAAGTGGTAGTGATGTCTTTAAGTATGCGAAATTCGTGGACAATTGATTGTGGCCCTTAGTGCACGATCTTGACCTATTACATAAGCTTCTATCACGATTGTGTTAAGGTCCCCCATGATTGTGTACCTAGTTCTAGATTGTTAATTTCTGTTTCATGTACACATTGAACTAGCTGAGGAAAAGTCACTCTAAATTGGTGTATCTGGTCTTGATTAAGGCTTAGAATGAACTTAGATTGTTGCTTGATTAATTGGTTAAAGAGCTTGATAAGTGTAGGTTGTTAATTGATGTCATAACTTAAAGAATGTATTGTTTTGGTGTCAATGTAACCAAATCTGGAAATTATTATATGATGAAGGATAAAGGTATTCTTAGAATGTAAACATGATCTTAAGGATATAAGTAATGTGTATTAGGCATGAATGAATGAGAATTAAAGAACATGAGGTAATTGTGAATGAGAATAAGGTAATTATATGAACATACATTGCTAGAAAAGTTTGGTGAAAGTATAATTGATGAATTTGGAGTAAATAAAGCTTACTTAAGGTATAAACCTAATTGTAAACTAGTTGAATACTAGTTATAATGTTTGAATGGACAAGATATTTGCATAAGAATACATACCCGGAAAGTTAATGGAGCGTGCATTGAAACATGACATATATACATGTGCATGATTATATATTCATATGATTAAACAAATTAGTGATTTATGAACTATGTGTGTATTGCATGATGATAAACACGTAAGGTGATCGACAACATCCAGACATTGACGGAACATCAAGGCAATAGCTTTTCTGGAGCATACTGTGAGTTAACTTAGATGTGTAAACTTATTTATATGTGTTTCTATATCAATTGTATGTTAATATGGAACAACTGATTGATAAATGCTGGACTTAGATCTGAGGAGTTTTATATATGTGACATGAGTAGACATAAATGAAAGGAATTGAAAACATAGCATATGAAATGATGCATCTCATTACATTAAAATGCATGATCAGATAAAGGAGTGACTAGAGTGACCAATGTGGGAAAAGAGCTTTGAGCTCAGGATCATGGAAAAGAGCTTAAGGCTCAGATGACATGGAATCGTTATCCACAATGGATATGGGCCATAAATGATCTTGATGTCCACAACAGATATGGGATAGTAAATTAGATTGATAGGCTGTTAGACCCCATTTTCGAAGCCCAACATTCATAGTCATAAAATGTGAGCAAACTCATTCTTCTATTTTAGAACAGATTTTGGGAAACTTCCAACTCGAATTTTAGTTTGACTTGTTCAGAATATTTGTTTACCATTGTCTTAAGTTTCTAATGACACAAAAAATCATTCAATTAAGTGGGCAGCTGGGAGAAGGCTCTTGTCTATATGCATGTGACGAATGAATTGGTTCCTCTCTCGCCCAAACAAAAGCACATATTCATTTTATCATATGCTCATACTTTCATGCTTTTTCTTCTTTTCATTTAATTCAAAATGATATATCCTCTTTCACGGGATAACATAATCACAATGCATCATACATTTCCCATCAAATCACAACAATTCAATTTCAAGAAATCAACATTCACACACATAAGCAAGAATTTGTCTAATCACATAATAGCTATAAATAAATTACTAACCTAATTGGCTTGCAAAAATCCAACTCAAGGTTGTCTTTCCTCTTGCTTTTGGGTAGGATTCTCTTGGTTTCCCAAAACAACCAAGGTTCCATTCAAAACAATGTTTCAATAAAATTCACAAACTTTATTGATCACAAAAAATGCAATAAATACAAATTAAGATCAAATCTAACTTACCCATAGTTCATCTAAGCTAGTCAAACCAAAAACTAATTCTAAAACCCACGAAAATAAAAATGGGTCTCATCTTCTTTCAACACAACCCATTCTCTACTTCTTTCTCTACCTAAGCAAGAAAGAAAGATAAACTTACCTTAGACAAGCTTGATTCTTTCTCTTTCCACATTTTCTTCTGCTTCCCTAGCTTCTTTCATGACTCTCTTCTCTTTATTCTTTCTTCTCTACGTTTTTCTCCTCTCTTCTTTTCTTCTCACGATTTCTTTTTCTCTTCTTTCTTATTCTTCTAATTCCATCCCCCTTTTTTTGTCTTTCTTTCCATTTTCCCCCTCATTAAACTGGGCTTTCCATATTTACCCTTCTTTTTTCTAACATAAGTCCACTAACTACTTAAGCTAACTTAATTCTAACACTTCATTCAAATTTCTAATTTCTATTTATACTTGCTAATTTAATGGACTAAATAAAAAAATATCAAACACATAAATCGATAAATATTGGAAGAAAAATTTTAGGGTCCAACAATTCTCCCCCTTAAAAGAATTTCATCCTCGAATTCTTACTTGAGTACACAAAGAGGTGTGGGCAGTTCTCCTTCATTGCTTCCAAAGGCTCCCATGCTGCCTCCTCCGTAGAATGGTTTTTCCATAAGACATTAACCAGCTTCATAACCTTGTTTCTTAAAACCTTTTCCTTCAAATCTAGGATCTCCACCGGTTGCTCCTCATACATCAAATCCTCCCTTAATTGGACCTCTGATGGTTGAATTATGTATGAAGGATCTGATCGATAAGTGGAAAACATTGTGAATCTTAGATAATTTCAATGGAAAAGCTAACTTGTAGGCTAAAGGCCCGATCTTCTCATTGATCTAATAAGGGCCTATGTATCTTGGACTAAGCTTGCCCTTCTTACCAAATCTCAAAACCCTTTTTTATAGAGAAGCTCTAAGAAACACTTGGTCTCCAACTTCAAATTCCATCTCCCTTCTATGTGCATCCGTATGGCTCTTCATTCTGTCTTGAGCTGCTTTAAGTCTCTGTTTCAGCAATTTAATCTTATCAACCGTGACTTGTACCAACTCGAGCCCTAATAGCCTCCTTCACCTTCCTCATCCCAATAGATAGGAGTTCTACACCTCCTATTGTACAAAGCTTCATAAAGTTCCATTTGAATTCCTGAGTGATAGGAATTATTGTAATCAAATTCGATTAAAGGCAAATGATCATCCCATGAGCCTTTGAAATCCATATTACACAAACCCTTAACATTGCTTCCAATGTCCGTATTGTCCTCTCTGATTGTCCATTAGTCTATGGATGGAAAGCGATACTAAAATGCAATTTAGTTCCCAAAGCCTCTTGTAAGCTTTCCCAGAATCTAGAGGTGAATCTGGGATATTTATTCGAAACTATAGAGCTTGGAATCCTATGAAGTCTGATTATTTCGTCCACATATTTCTTAGTTAAAGCTTTCAAAGAATGCGCCTATCTAATTGACAAGAAATGTGCTGACTTAGTTAGCCTATCAACAATCACCCATATTGCATCATGCTTCTGGCTAGTCCTCGGTAATCCCATCAAGAAATCCATTGTAATCTTCTCCCATTTTCATTCCGGAATCGATAAAGTATTAAGCTTGCCTGAGGGTGCCTAGTGTTCATCCTTAACTTGCTAGCACATTAAGCATCTTTTAGTATACTCTGCAACATCTTTCTTCATTCCTTTCCACCAGTATTGCTCTTTCAAATCTCAATACATACTCCTACTCCCCGGGTGCATTGCATAAGGAGCATTGTGCGCCTCATCAAGTATCTCATCCTTAAGCTCTAACATATTTGGAATGCACAATCTATTGCCTATCACCATCAATCCATCTTCTCTTATCCCTATCTCAGAAGGTGTACAACTTTTAATCTCTTCTCTGAGCCTGCTCAAATACTCATCTTGCTTCTGCAATCCCTTAATCTTCTCATTCAGCAGTGGCCTCACTCTAAAATTAGCCAATACACAATTAGGCTTGACTTACCTTAATGTTACCTTAAGCCTGGCTAATTCCTTCAATAAGGAACTTATACTGTCTCTATATGTGCCATAGTGGACATCATACTCAGTGCATGTGCTACTACATTAGCTTTCCCCGGGTGGTAGTCTATCATCAAGTCATAATCTTTCAATAGCTCTAACCACCTTCTTTGTCTCAAATTCGACTCCTTTTGGCTCATCAGATACTTAAAACATTTGTGGTCTGTAAACACCTTGGTGGTGACACCATATAAGTAGTGTCTCCATATCTTCAAAGCAAAAATTATGGCTGCTAACTCTAAGTCATGTGTAGGATAATTCATCTCATAAGATTTTAATTGCCTAGAAGCATAGGCAATCACTTTATTATCTTGCATTAACACACAACCCAATCCCTTCCTTGAGACATCACTATACACTGTATATCCCTCACTACTAGAAGGCAAAGTCAAAATCGGTGCAGTTGTAAACCTATTCTTTAATTCCCTAAAACTACTATAGCATTCCTCTGTCCACACAAATTTCTGATTCTTCCTTATCAATTTGGAAAGTGGAGCTGCTATCATGGAAAAGCCCTCCACAAACCTTCTGTAATACCCAGTTAAACCCAAGAAACTTCTCACTTTAGCTATATTCTTAGGTGCTTCCCATTTCACAATCGCTTCTATCTTCCTCATATCCATATGTACTCTTTGCTCTGAAATCACGTGTCTAAGAAATGTTACTTCCTTTAGCCAAAATTCACATTTGTTGAATTTGGCATACAACTCGTTCTTCCTCAGTGTCTCTAAAGAAATTCTTAAATATTCCTTATGCTCCTTATCACTCTTAGAATAGACCAAAATATCATCAATAATGACAATGACAAATTGGTCTAAGAAAGTGATTCGAAGCCTTTTTGTTCTTACCCTTGGAGGTCGAATCAAAAATTTAATTCCAAGGATTGCAATATAGAATGCAACCTCGGGTCGTCTCACTTAATCAGATTCCAAAAGAATGGACCTAAGCTAACTTATATGTCATGAAATGAAAGTTAATTTGGTAAGGAGGGGGTTTTGATTTTTTAAAATCTTAACAAAATTAAATGAATTGTGAGAAAAATGTGTAAAAAGTATTTTTGGATTTTTGGAAATAAAAAAACGGAAAGATAAAACAAACATTCAAATAGTGATAATATCCTCTTAAAAATGAGCTTTAGCTATCATAGTTTGAAATTTATCTTTATAGGAGTAGAAATCACTAAGTTTCAAATGGGTAAACCTTAAAGAACTTTTTAAGTCTAAGATCTTAATCAATGAACTCCATTTCTTAAAACCTTGTTAAATGCCCTTAGTGTGTGTAGTGGGTAAGTCAATGCAATAAGTCACTTTGGGTTCTAGAATGAACTCAATATCAAACACAACTAGGCAGATAAAAGAGAATCAACAAGATCACAAATAGACATATTTAAGACTTTACATATTTAAGCTCCAAGTTCTACATCAACAAATCCAAACCACACATTGAATATCCAACACTTGATTAAACTCTAATAAAGAATGTTTAACTACAAATTACAAATCCTAAATCTAGGAAATCATAAATTATAGTTAAACATGGATTAAGCTACTCCCCTTTAAAGCCTATTGAACTCTAGCAATCGCTACATCATCAAGAGGAAGGAAATCGCCTAGCCACACATTGCAACTAGAAACCTCAAAACTAGGAATGAACCTGAGCTAACTATGGTGGATGTTGATGGTGAAAAGTGGAAGAGAAAACATATGAGACAAGTCTCCCTGGGAACCTCGAAGGTAACCGTGGGTGTTAAGGTAGTGAAATGTGTGTGTCCTCCCCTCTGTCAGATGCTATTCACTTATCCCAAAATAGGTTTCTTTAAAAGAAAATGGGTTGTGGATCGGGTTATATAGTATGTGAATTTTCAAAAATGGTTTAAGTTTGTAATGATTCGAATGTTCGACACGACGAACTTTTCCCGAAAGATTTTTACTGAGTTTTTGTGGTTTTGCTGCAGCAACGTCAGATCTTTGTTGGGGCGATATTTAATGGTTTCACCGCGGTGAAACATTGACTTTGCCACGACGAACTTTAATGGTTTTGCCGTGGTGAAACATTGACTTTGCCGCGACAAACTTTACCCAAAAGGTCATCTCGTGACTTCCGTTTCTTTATTTCACTTTTGGCTCTACTTTTCTTCAGTGACTGTAATGAAAAGTAATAATTTGTAATATAAATTGTCCTACAGTTTAAGGGAGTGCAATTGTTAATTAATTATGACAATTTAACCCACAAATTACATTAATTCAAAACAAGCACTCTTAAGCCAAATTAAGCACAATATCTAACAAAAGAAGCCGAAAAGTATAGCAAAAATCATGAAAATGTTACTAAATAATATAGCAAATTTGGGTTCAATCAAATTCCCCCACACTTAGACCTTTGTACTCCTGGACAAAGCTTATGAAAGATCAAAGAGATACATGTACAAAAGAAAATATTGACCTTATTTAAAAATGAGAGCAGAAATATAGTAGAATCATTTTCTTAGAAATCAACCAAGGTAGATTGAAAGAGTGCTAAGAAGATAATCACTACAAGTATTTAATCCAAGAGATCGAGCAAAAGAGATTTCTCTCAAGGGAAACTATTTAACTCTTAACTCACTTGTCTTGGGATAATTTCACTTTAAAATCTGCTTAGTCCATTCTCTACTATAAGCTTGTGATAGTTCTACCTCTCCACTACAAGAACTGTAATTTCGAAAATCAAGAGGACTTAAAGGGTTGTAATAAAGGATGAAGGCCAAGTGAAATGGATGGAATAAAAGAAAAAAAAGAGTACGATGCACTACAATTTTTCTCTTCATCAAACAAGCATAAACTATTATAAAGAAAATATTTAAAATTCTACCATAGAAGCATTTCTTTTGCTTTTTTTGTTTTTTGTTTTTGTTTTCAATTGAATTCTATAATTTAAAAAAATTGATAAGGTAAATTCATAATTCAGAGGCAAACAACACTCTTTGAATTTTTTTTCTTTTTTTCATATAAGAAATCTACTATCTACAAAGATCAACTTAAACTTAGAAACTGGAAATAAAATATTTACATCAATATGAAGACATGTGCATGCACTCAAAAATATGGCTCGAGGGGCTAATAATGGTTAAGTGTTTGGCTTGTGATTAGGTGAAGGGTTTGGAATGAACGCCTCTATCATATTCACAAAATTTTAGTTTATAAAGCCTTGATTAAGAATTAAAAAAGTTCTAGAGAGATATGAAATTAAGCAGATACACACAAATGAAAGAATTTAGGCTCAAATATCCTTCCAACAAGGTTAGTATCTCAATTAAGCAATCTCAAGGTTTTAAAAAAACATATAACACCTCTTTCTTTGCGTACCCTAATTTACCTCTCATTGAAAACATTGAAAAATAGGATTAGCCAAAATTAACTATCATTTGAAAACATGGACAATTTTTCAAAAGCACAAGTAAAACTTTGAAATTTTCAAAAATTCAACACAGGAGTATTAAGAATCTAATTTGGAAGAATTGTTGAACTAAGGGAATAAAAACATTTTCTGGGATAAGAAAAAATAAGGGGCCTTCACCGCGGTGATCATAAGTTTGCCACGACAAAGTATGCTTGAGTAGAGTTTTGCCGTGGTGAAAGGTGGTAGAAATGCTATAAGTTATCAAGTAAGTGCAAATTCGCTTCAAACCAAGTTAACAACTTTAATCACACATATGAACTATTTAAAAGCACTTAAGTGGCCAAAATTGATGCGTGAGCAACGTTTTGCTGAATTCAAAAAGATAGAAATTCCACCCCCACACTTGAACACAACATTGTCCTTAATGTTTAACAAGCAAAACACAATTGCATAGAGAATGTAAACAAATAACAACTGGAAGATAAAGCACAGGGGGCAAGCAAATGAAAATGAGAATCAACAAAAGTTACAGTATATGCAAGAGGCTAGTAGAATCCATGAACTAAAAGGGAATTTTATTGAATTGAAAAACTATTAATTGAACTAAAAATTTAACTACTTTTCTAATGCATTAGTTTCTCCCCCACACTTACTTAGCAAACTAATGCTCTCAAATATGTCATAAGTAGTCATAGGGCAAAAGTAAGTAAACAAGTGAAGGAAAGAAACAACCTAGGAGTTATGGAGGTTTTTTATTCTCCCAGTAAACCTTTGACAGATGGCCATGTTGTGGTGAAACAACTTCATCCATTGCTATGTCAGTGTCAGCCTCCACTATATCAGATTCACTTGAAATGTTTGCTGCGGCAAAAGTGAGAGTTAGCTTTAGCGAACTTTCGCAAAAGTTGTAATATGTAGAATGCTAACTAACAAAAATGAAGGAAAATATTATGTAAAATGAGAACTTATACTATCAACGAGTATGAAGTTAAACTATCTAGAATGCAATCTAAAAGAAAAGGTTCCTAACCTCACTTAGCAGTAAAATGACAAAAGCTAACCTAAAGAACGAATTC
>JAOQMP010072364.1:0-20838 GCA_027563575.1 Erythroxylum pedicellare | reverse complement strand
TTGGAAATGCTTTGTAAAAGAGATTGATCAAAGTGTAATGACAATTGTGATTTCGACTTTTATAAAATAAAAGTATGAGTCTGATTTGATTACTAATTTCCACATATGCGTATGATAAATTTGAAAAAAAATTGTACTGAGTTTGAATGAGTTTTGATTGTTCTAGCATGCCATCCTTGCGGGATTCGCACTCGGACATAACTCAGGATGTCAGGCATGTGTCTTGCAAATGTGGGGTGCTACATCATAGATGCCAACAGTTTGGCAGTGGTAGCGTTTAAGGCATCTCAAAAATCTGGTTCGCTTAACTTGAACTGAAAAAAAGGCTTCAACGATAGAGATCTGCTACTAGGATTGATAAAAGCAAGCCTTTACCATTGGAAATACCAATCTAAAAAAGTCATCCCTTATAAGACTTGTCTTCTTTAAAGAGAGTACTATATACCTTAATAATAAGAAAGGACATGTATAAGTAGTTATTGAAAAGAGAAGGAAGAATAAAGAAAATCCTAGATATCATAAAAAGTCATCTCTCTATGGGATTCAAGATGAGGATTCCAATAAATTCATTACGATTAGAGAAAATCCTATTCATGTACCATGTGATGTTTCTTCCATAAAAGTCCCTTCTTTAATTGTAAATCTTATGTGAAGAAGGTGGAATACCTTCCTAGAAAAGGAGAATGCAGAGTAACAATATTAGTAGTGGTACCAGGAATTCCAAAAATGGTGGTATTAGAAAAGTCAGCTGATATTGTGATGCAACACATAGAACCTCTATATATTAAGGCCCACATTAATGATAGACTAACTTCAAACATTTTGGTCAATAGCGAGTCGATAGTGCACATTATACCAACAAAATGATGTAAGTTTTGGGAAAAGATGATAGAGAATTGATCCTAAGTTTCTATTGTTGCATTTATTGGGAAAACTACCAGAGCGTGGGGAATTCTCCCTACAAATATCACGATGGGAGGAAAGTCTTCATTAACTACTTTCTTTATTGTCGACACACATGCTAGTTACCAAATCATATTAGGATGAGATTAGATCTAATATAACTTATGTATTCCTTTGTCCCTTTATCAACTTCTGCATTTATGGAAAGGTAATGTAAGTAGAAATCATTTGGGCGGATTTGCATCCTTTCCGCACTAAAGTTGACACCATATAGGCAAAATTTTATGAAGATCACACCAAAAAAGGGGTGAATGGGGTGTTTACAACGTTTAACAATTTTTCTAACCAATGTACTCAATTAACAATAATCAATATAAATAAGGATGAAAAAATTGCTTAATATAAATTAATCAAACAATTAAGAAAAAATTAAATAGGACAAGGAAGTGAGAGTGCAAACCAATTTATAGTAGTTTAGTAAAAAAATCCTTGCCTAAATCCACTCTCAAGACTCTTTTTAAAATTCCACTATAATTCTTCTTTCAAGGCGTAGAACAACATTTGTACGATCTTTCTCAATAAAGAGGAACCTTTCTTACTATCTTCTTCCAAAGTGAAGAGGAACCTCAATACCACTTATATCACCCTCTAAGTTTAATATTCAACACCCTAAAAATGAATTACAACTAAAAAATATTACTTATTCACCTGATAACACCAAAGGGGCTCACTCAGAAAAATGTGATACAATGATGCTTAAATGATTGAAAAAACTCTATAAATGTGTATATACAACATCCAAAATCTTCTTGATGCTAAAACTAATGAGAAAACACTTATTTATTGTATTTTGAGACCTCAAATAATTGTTGGATGTTGAGTAAGTTTTACAATTTATAAAACCCTCAATGTTCTGCAAGTGTGCAGGTCTTAAGCATAGTAGTTGAAGTGTCTATCCCGTAAGGAATTAGCTAACTAATTAAATCCTAACTTTGTATAAGGTTGTAAAAACGTGATTTAAATGAAACAAAGACAAACAAAAAAAATTAAACAATCAAATAGGGGTTGAATGAAAATACATTTCTGAAATTAACAAAAGTGAAACAAAATAGAGCACAATGACTTAACAATTGAGATATGCAATAAGACAAGATCAAAGAATTATGAGAAGGGGGATTTATCCTATCATCAAATGCTAACATAATTACTTTTGAGTTAATTTGGTATCAGTCCTAGACTTTCGAAGGTTAGATTACTCTCTCTCGAGTTATAATTATTAAACCCTAAATCATAAACCCTAATTGAATTACGAAATTTGCAATATCTCAATCAACAAAAGGCCCACACATCTAATTAGATCTTAAGCCCTCTAATAGATTATTGGGTCCTCACACGAGATCTCTCTTTGCATAAATTTCTGATTTGCGTGATCTTTTAGATTGTTTAACTCTCATTATCCAATCTAATCATTTTTCTTTTAGTTCACTCTTTCAATTTATTATCAAAGCATACAAATACAACAAATAATCACAATACCCAACGAATTAACATCAAAAGAAATCACATTAGCATTGATTCAAGAACAATTCCCTAAAGGAGTTTAGAACATCATTAACAACATGTTCAACATTCTCAAACCCAAATCATACGTCAAGATAAAGTAAATAAATAAGAGAAAGTAAGAAAGAACTTGAAATGGTTAGGTTAGAGTGGCTACACAATAGCTGCAGATGATCCTCTCCCCTTCTCTCCTTCTTCTCTCTTCCTTGTGTTTTCTCTCAAAGTGGTGAATGGAGGCACGAAAAAATTAGGGTTATTTTCCCTCTTTGTAGTCTTTTCTAATTAGGGTAAAAACTAGGTTTTACTTGGGCCTAAAAAGTCCAAAATAACCTCGTAAAGTTGAGTTTAAGAAGCCGGTTTGCATTTGTTGTCGCAAAGCCACAATTGTGGCCCCTTAAAATTTGCTTCTGCCACGATCGTGGTCTAATGAATGGGCTTCTATCACGATTTGGATCCTCCACTAAGATTCCTCTGAATCTCCTCCGTTCTTCAATATTTGATCTCAAACACTAACAAATACATCAATGCACCTTAAATACACAAAATTAAACTTCAATAGTATGCCCTAACCCACATAACACTCAAAACACAAATATCTAACCATCTAACACAATTCTCAAGCTAAAATGCATGAATCAATTAATTAAAAACTAAAAAGATAATAAAATGCCTACTAAAACATCATGCAATCTACAACTATCACATCCCCACACTTGAACTTTTGCTTGTCCTCAAGCAAAAACAAAACAAACAAAACACAAATGTACGAAAAAAAACAACACACAGATATGCAATAATGATATAATGGTGTTGAACTTTACAAAATAAATTTAATTAAAAAAATAAGCCTTCAAGTTGTTCTAACTTATTAACCTATGAAATATGTTTATAGGCACTTCAGATTGAATATACATACTAATTAAGACCTTAATGTCAAATTCATTCACCTATATCACTTGCACACACACACACACACTGATAATTATTCAATTAATCAAAATTGTAACTATCCCTTAGTAGCTTTTCATGAAAATTCAAGCTATTCACAAAGATCGATAGGATTTATTAAACAACAGACTATTCTTGTTTATTTTTATTAGCATGAACCTAGTCTTTTGATGCAAAGGCAAACATTTGTAATGAATGTCCCCTGATTACTCAACTAGGCCATGTTTTTTTATTAAGAGGCTTGGTTGGATTGTCATTATAGCCTTTTGATGCGAAGGCAAACATTTTTTATGAATGTCCCCTATTATTTAGTTATATCATATTCTCAACTAGCTACTAGCTTTATTCATAACCTAATTTGTTTCAAAAATGGTCAGCAGAATAGTTATTTATTAAACGAAAACACAAATTCTTCTTTTTTTATTATTGCCTACCTTATTTCTTTAACTATTAATTTTCATGAAAAGATACCAACAATACTACTTATTCAATTGGCTTAAAATTATAAATGAATGTGAAATTTTCTAGAGTGAACAAATCAACATCATATTATAATTAAGATGCATATTTAACCGAAACAATCTAGAACACTAATTTTAGAAGCTAATAAATCTTTGCAACCTAAAAGACTATGTTCAAAGTTAAATCGATTCCATTAAGTCCTAGTCATTGACAGATTCACACGAATCACATTATGCAAACTAAACAAAAGTAGCCTAAAATAAGCAAAATTTATACTCAAAATAAAAACATACATGCACATAACCCTCCCCACACTTGGACAGCACATTGTCCTCAATGTGAGAAGAACAGATAACACATAAGGTGGGAATCAAAATAAAATAATATGAAAACATAAGAACAAAATAAAGACAGAAATGAAAAGATAAGGGTTAAAGCGTAAGAACCTGTCATGGTGAATGAGATGGTGGTGGTGATGGTAATGGTTTTAGAGACCAAATGTGCTTGGAGACCAAACGTGCCCAAGATTGTTACTCTATCTTATAATTTCTTTAAAAGGAGTAAGAAAGTTAGCAATCAAAACCAATCCAAATCATTAAAAACTTATTTTTAGAATGTAAAACAAATCTAACTATGCAACAATTTCAATCTAACTACTAAACGTAATAGGTTATGGTCATTATCTTGACCTTGTATCCTTTGAAACTCAGCTGGGATAAATTATGAGTGGCTTGCTTCCACCCGTGTTACTCAATTTTAGCTTCGTAGCTTGTAAATAAACTACTACATCATCATCATCATACCCTAAAATCCTGCATTAAAGTGGGGTCTGGGGGGGCCTGATAATACGCAGCCTTACCCCTACATAATAGAGAAGTTATTTCCAGTAAACCCACATGCAGATGTGACAATAAAAGAATAATACAGGTTTAAAAAGTAAATAAGTCAAACTAGCATTCTAAATACTTATGGAAATAAAAATAAAATAAATAAATAAAAATAAAATATAATCAAAGGATATTCCTGATGGTGTCCAAATCTACTAGTACCTAATAGGCTTATTATCCTACAACATGATTAATATGGATAAATGATTTTAGATTAATCAACACCGAAAAAAGCCTAATTAGAAACAAATACAACATTAGGTAAATGCAATCATACACACAGTGAAAAAAATCTTAAATTTTCTTTTAAGTTATTTCTATTCCACTACTAAGACAAAACAGGAAGAGCTCTTAGAGGAAAAAAAAAGGTAAAGTAAAAGCTGGAGAAGAAATTATTATAAATCAGGGACAACAGATTCATCAAGGAAGAAGGAACCAGAAACTATTCCTCCACCCAAACATTTTGTTTGTCTAGCAAACGTAAAATTTCAATATTTCTGCCATCAAAGACCTTAAAAAAAAGTCATCTACCAACAACCAGAACAAAAAGATCTCAAAAAACTACAAACAGACAATCCAATACTAACAGTAAGCCGTCGATATTAGACAAATGAACTCAAAAACCATGAAAGTAAAGTTTTGGAGGCAAATCCAATTCTACATGATGATCAACATAAGTCCACAATGAACTAATCACTCAAAAAACATATTTCCATCACAAAAAAGCACCCTAACTTCAACTAGAAAAAACAAGATAAACATTTGAATAAAACATAAACAACCATTAAAGTATGACTCTTAAAGGGTACATTCTAACATTTGAACCTCTAATTTTTGAATTGAAGAATCATGGTTTCTAGTTACTTGCTCAAATTTACCTTCAAGTCTAATATGATCTTCATCTATGTTCATGAGCTTGTCTAAGATTTTTTCCAACTTAAAGTCCATATAGTTGACTTTTTCATATTGGAATTTAGGTAGCCCTTGAGGTCAGAATTGACCTCCTGCATTGTTTGACCAAGAAAATTTTGGGTGATTTTTCCACCCAGGATAGTAATTATTATAATAAGTGTTGTTTCCTCCTCCTCGACCAAATTGTGTGTTCGTGTAGTTGAGTTACTCCATCTTGTCATTTTGCATTAAAAAATAATTAGCGGTCAAATGGTTATTTTACCACATAATTTGCATTTATGTTGAATTGCTTCGATGGGAGCTGACGAAGAGGCTTATAAACTATTAAGTTATCTTGTCAAATTATCAATCTTAGCTTACATTACTATTATTGAATTGATAGCAATGACTTCATTATAATTTAGGAAAGTTGACTACTGTCTACTTCTGTCCGACGACTAAAATAGTTATTATTCGCCATCTCTTCCAATAATTCCTTCACTTCCTCAACTATCTTCTACATAAGAGATCCTCCAAAACCTACATCTATAATACCTCTCATGGGTGGATTGACTTTATGATAGAATGCTTACAAAAGAAATTCCTTTGGTAGATTATGGTAAGGACATCTCCTTTGTAGGTCCTTGTAACGCTCCCACACTTCATATAGTGACTCCTTGTCGTTTTGTTGGAAATTCACAATTTTATTTGTTAACCTTATCGTCTTTGTGAAGGGGAAGTACCTATCTAAAAATGCACACACCAACTGCTCCCAAGTTGTGACATTTGCAGGTTTTAAAGAATGATATCATACCTTAGCTCGATCCCGCAATGTGAAGGGAAAAAGCCTTATCCTAACGGCATCTTCCAACATCCCCTGATATTAGAAAATATCATATATTTATAAAAAATTCACTAAATGAGCATTAGGATCCTTATTAGTTAACCTATAAAATTGTACATTGGTTTGTATCATGTTCAGCAAAGTTGGTTTAATCTCGAATGAGGTTGCTTGCACCGGTGGTCGAGTGATGCATTGGTCTACAAAATTAAATCTTGGTTTTAAGAAATCCATCAAAGTTCGTTTTTAGTTTCTTTGATTGTATTCTTTTGCCATTGTTTCTTTAATTTCTTCTTCTTGGCATCGTATTCTTCATATTGCTCCTTCTAATTGGGTGATGTTAAGTGTTAAAGTTTCAGTGATCCTACTTCAATTTCGAGCGAGATAAGAGAAAATTCCTTAAACTAAATGAATTCAACTAATCCTAACTAACTCTCCGACAATAGTGCCAAAAACTTGTTAAGCAAGTTTTACAATTTAAAAAACTCTTGATGTTCTGCAAATGCATGGGTTGTAAGGAATTAATGAAATAATTGAATCCTAACTTTGTCTAAGGTTGTAAAAATGTGATTTAAATGAAGTAAAGATAAACAAAAAATTAAGCAATCAACTAAGGGTTGGATTAAAATAAAATTTCGAAATTAACAAAAGTAAATCAAAATGGAGCACAACCACTTAATAATTGAGATATCGTAATAAGAAAAGATCAAAGAATTATAAGAAGGGGGATATATCCTATCATCAAATACTAACATAATTCCTTTTAAGTTAATTCGGTATCGATCTTAGACTTTCGAAGGTTGGATTACTCTCTCTATAGTTATAATTATTAAACCCTAAATCATAAACCCTAATTTAATTATGGAATTTGCTTTCTCTCAATTAACAGAAAGCCTACACATCCAATTAGATCTTAAGCCCTCTAATAGACTATCGGGTCCTCACTTGAGATCTCTCTTCGCATAATTTATCGATTTGATTATTTGTGTGATCTATTTGATTATTTAACTCTCATTATCCAATATAATGGTTTGCTATCGGTTCACTCTCTCGATTTGTTACCGAAGCTTGCAAATACAACAAATAATCACAATACCCAAAGAATTAACATCAAAAGAAATCATATTGACATTGATTCAAGAACAAATCCCTAAAGGAGTTTAGAACATCATTAACAACATGTTCAACATTCTTAAACCCAAGTCATACATCAAGATGAAGTAAATAAACAAGAGAAAGTAGGAAAGAACTTCAAATGGATGGGTTGGAGTAGTTGCACAACAGCTGCAGATGATCCTCCCCCTTCTCTCCTTCTTCTCTCTTCCTTGTGTTCTCTCACAAAGTGGCAAATGGAGGCACGAGAAAATTAGGGTTATGTCACGACCTGGGTCCTCTATCGGGATTCCTTCGAATCTCCTTCGCTCTTCGATATCTTATCTCAAACACTAAAAAATACATCAAGGAACCTCAAATACTCAAAATTAAAACTCAATAGCATGCTCTAACCCATATAACATTAAAAACAAATATCTAACCAATTAATACAATTCTCAACCTAAACATGCATGAATCAATTAATTACAACTAAAAAAAACTAAAATGCCTACTAAAACATTATGCAATCTACAATTATCACTAGTCGACCAATATACATTTACAGCACAAATTCACTAGTTGATGGAACATTAGTTGACCAATACACATATTGGTCAACACTAGTCGATTAATGTTCGATCGACTAGTCAACCAATTCACATATTAGTTAACAATTATGTCATATTGGTTGACTAATATATCAACCAATGTTGCTACAAACTCTTAGTACATTAAATTCAATAACTTTAACCTATATTTGTTGACCATTAATCCATATATGTCAACCAATCAACCCAAAAACATAATTTTAACAACTTCAAATGATCAAAGTTAATTTATTTAATCAAAATAGATTAAAAAAACTTCCTAAAATGTTCCCTAAAGATTATTTAAAAGAAAATGAGGCTTTTATATTAAGATCAAAGCTTCAATGTCTATTGATGAATGTAAAGACTCATGTAATGAAGTAAGATGAAATGATTACGTATGGTGAGCCTTTTGGATCATCAAATTAACAAAGTGAGTTTACAAATAATAATAAGATATATGAAATGACGTTGATGAACCTTGATCCCTTTTTATTCTAGTTTCGATCTCCATTTCATCGGTCACAAACTTCAACTTCTCTTTATCAACTTCATATACTATCTTCTTGAGTTTATAACTTCATCTTGATCTAATATTACTTTTTGTCAAAATAATAAACACATTAGTAGCAATTAGGATTATCAACAAAACATCAACTAGAACCTCTCTTGTATCAAAATATCCCACTTTTTTATGATGACAAAACATTTATAATATTAGAGAACAATAATGAAGTTAAGCACACAAACTACTATCAAGATAATGATTAACTCCTACTTTAATTCATGCATAAATCATAATTCAATGTCAAGAACAAAAGATAAAGAAATATCCATAAAAATAACATAAGTTTATTCAAGCATATGACATAAAGTGCAAGATGCAAGAAATATAAAAATAATTTCTCCCCCTAAATTTCACCATCTCCCTAAATCTAATATCACCAAACTTTCTCCCCCTTTTTGTAATTATCAAAAATAAATCCAAAAACACACAATATAAAGTGTCATGCATCAAGTTAACTTGAATAAAAAGATGAATTTGATCAAGATTGCTAAGCTCTCTCATTAAAGAGTGCTATTGAATATTTAAAGAGTTAAAAAAAAGGTTAATTTTTATAGAGATGTCCCTAATCGTGTCTAATTAAAAAATATCCCCAATTTTGGTATGATGCCTAAGTTAAAATTTTCAATTAAAAACACTAAAGGCAAGTTTTTATAAAATTAGTGGTTAGAATTATAACAAATAAAAAACAATTGTAATATCCAAAAATCAAGTTCATAAAAAGAATATATAATTTTGAAAGAACCAAATTTCAAAATTAAAATATGAACAAGTTCCTAAAATAACAAAATTAAGTAAAATTAAAGATATATCAATATAATTGGAAGGGAAACAATCTTAATTCCTTTGACAATTTAACTATGAAGGCATCAATTTGAAAAAAAAAACTAAATTAAGAAAATTTGAAAATTCTAATTATGAAATTAAAAAAGACAACTTTTGAATTTGATGCAATTCAATGATATTTTGATGTGATAAGGGATGATAGTTTTAAAGGAAAATAGTGAATTGTTTTGGGTTTTGTAGGATATGAATAACTAAAATGAAAAGAAGAAGAAAAGAAGATAAATAATGTGTCAATTGTGAAGATGGGTCATTTATACACCTTTATTAGTCAACCAGTATGTTTAGTCTTCCAAACTTATCAACCAACTGTGGTACAAACTCACTAGAATAAAAGGGGAAAACTATATTGGTTGACCACTAGCAGATATTTATTGGTCGGTAGCAAATATTAGTCAGCCAATTAACTAGATATTTTAAAGAATCATCTTTAAAAATCAAATTAAAATATAAAACATTTTAAAAAATAATATTTAAACTCATATCAACCAACTAAATATCATTCAAAAAAGAGATCGATCATATAAAGGGCCTTTAAATTTTTTTCCATTAAACGAAAGATAGTTTTCATATGAATAAGCAAGATTTATCCTTATTCAAAAGTTTAGATAAATAATAACCCAATTAATTTAAATTATAACTTGGTGATATTTATAGCATCTAATTATATGTCCTAAGTTTCAAATTTTAAAAATACCTTATTCATACTTCAAACTCAAATAATCATCACCAAGGATTTATACTCAAATTAACATATAAATGCAAGAAGTAATCACATTTTTAAATTATAAACAAATAATTACCTCATGTTAAACATTACTTATGAGGGATTTGAAGATTCTTCTTCAATTCTCAAGGTATTAGTGGCATATCATCATGCTCACTTGGTTTATCAATTTGAGAAGTCTTTATGGTTAATTTTAGGAGTTAAACTCTTTATATCACAATAACATCTTTAAGACTTTCCTGGAAGCAAGAATGTTAGATTCATTAAGATAAAAGATATAAATTCTCAAAATAATGCTATATTCAATAGCTACTATATCTATTTCTTACCATTTGCTCCTTTAAATAATCCAGTCAATATGTTTTAGGAACCCAAATAAGCTTAGTTCCTTGATTGTTTTGTTCCTTCTTCTTTCCAAGCCACACTTTTAAAGGTTTGCCTAACATCTTTGTTTAATAAAGAAAATTCTATTAATATGTCCATACTTACCAAAAAAATGACATACCAGATTATCTGAGTAATGATGATGCATAAATGCATTGCTTGGAATTCTATGTGTGTATGCATAATGAGGAAGATTTCTTTGGACATTAAATGTATTTAATGGTCTCCTAGGATGTTGAAAATTCTTACCATTTCTATATGTGTGATGCTTAGTATGAATGAAGTCCTGATGCAAGCTTCTATATGGGTATGAATGGGTTTTAATGTTATCATAAAAATTATACCTATTGTTTCCTTGAAATTATATGCCTAGGTTGTGAGCCATATATGAAGGCAATGTAACAGCCCTATACGGAACCTATAACCGTTCACACACATAGTAACCAAATTCTTGTACACACCTTCAAGGTATATAATTCTATTCAATGCTATACATATACATATTACAAAACTCCACAATGCTTAACATTATCATTTAACGATAGTAATATATCTTTATATTTACCTGGTAATCCAAAAGAAAACATACAAGTTCCTATCTTCCTTACATGTGCAATCATCTATAATTAAAAGGCATTCCAAAACTACTTTTTCTTCTATCTATTGGGCTTGGTCCCTGCAAATGTTCCCTATACCTCAATCCTATGACTTAGACCTACATGGATTCACACTCATGCTAAGCTTGAAAGCTTAGAGGAGAAAACACTTAGTTTAAATGTTTTGTCTCCTAATTCACATGTGGTAGGTCCTATTTCATTTATTTATAGGTGATTGAAAAGTTTCATGCACATTCAAAAAGGTTAAGATAAGATTCGATAAAAATTGAAAACAAAAAAAAACTCAAAATTGTTGGCACCCTGCCCTCGTGGTTCACGTGCCTGACATCCTAAGTGACATCTGAACGGGTGGCGAGCCCACACCAGGATAAACATCATAAAAACACCCTTCTCCTATTTCAGGACAGATTATTTTGGAAAAACCTCGATCTGGAGTTTCAAATTTGACTAGTTCAGAACATTTGTAGATTTATGTCTTTGATTTATTTAGAGATAAGAGTCATCTCATTTGGAGATCCTATAATAAAGTTATGGTTGAAAGAGTCAAACAGGGTTTTGATCTCAATCATATTGCACCTATCTTGAGGTAATTAGAATAATTGTCATTTGGGATATCAGATTAATATCATCTTAGGATGGTTTGAAAGAAGACTTCGAGGTGTACAATTTCCATGAAGACCTCGAAGGTGGATTCTATCGTCTGAAGGGTCAAAAATGGAGTAGACAATAGCATCAGACGAATACTGTATAGAAGGAGAAGTTTAGGTCACATAGGTAGAAAGTAGACGAGGCAAAATAACAGACGAAGCAGAAAGACAGATGAAGCGGAAAGATAGACAAAGTGGAAAGACAGACGAAGTGGAAAGCAGATGAATGGCAAAGCAGATGATTCAGATGGTCAACTTAAGACGAAGCAAAAGTCAACCTAAGACGATACAGATGGTCAACTTAAGACGAAGCAAAAGTTAACCTAAGATGATACAGATGGTTAACTTAAGACGAAGCAAAAATTAACCTAAGATAATACAAATGGCCAATTTAAGACGAAGCGTCTTTATAGACGATATAACCCTTAAGATGAGTGATGTCATCACAAATGATATGATGTCATCACAGACAATACATCTTTACAGACGATGCATCTCTTAAGACGAATGACTTCATCACAAACGATATGACGTCATCACAGATGATACGTCTTTATAGATGATACATCTTTACAGACGATGTATCTCTTAAGACGAATCACATCATCACAGGAGATACGTCTTTACAGATAATACATCTTTACAGACGATGCATCTTTAAAGACGATTGATATCATCACAGATGATATGAAGTCATCACAGACGATGCATCTCTGAAGACAAATGACGTCATCACAGATGATACGTCTTTACAGACGATGCATCTCTAAAGATGAATGACGTTATCACAGATGATATGACATCATCACAGACAATACGTCTTTACAGACGATACCAATGTATACTCCTAAGCATATCCCTTTCTAAGGACCATAACTCACAACCTAGAAGTCTAAAGATTCTATACTATATACCGTTGGAAAGCTAAAAAAGAGACCTACAACTTTCCAGAGGGCACATTTGCTTATATCGGTCTAGTTAGAGTAGCTTTTTCCCTAAATCCAAAACATAAATCCTACCCCAATGAAAACTTGAAATTTTCACATAAAGACTTGAAATGTCATAAACAACCATAATGTATATGTATTTTGTTTGCATCAAAATGCGAGTTTTACAAAGCTTTAGTGGGCTTTTCCAGCTAAAAATACGTTAATATCTTACAATCCCAAAACTACAAAAGGTACTTGAACTAAGGTTTGCTCAAATGCGACTAAAGCCTTGCTTTACAAGGTTGGCTTCAAATATGAAATATACAAAAATTGGAGTGATGCCTTGACCCGTGTCTACTCGATGTCTTGCTCATCACCTGGATGTAGGGGAGGAAAATGGGGGGTGAGCTTAAGCCCATGGGTAACAATTTTATAATTGGTAACAAGCAAAACCATTTATGAAGTGCATTTCCAATGCAGAAATTCACATTATTGCAAATTATGTATGCATCACTTTTGTCAATTTATCATGAGTACATAAGCATATCAACATGGTTCGGGTGAATCCAAAACAGAACGTACTACGCATTTCTACATAATGGTCTTACGTAGTCGTGAACCTATGGGAGTCCTTGAAGGAGCTCCAGGCCACTAACGAGTAGGGGGGAAGCCTTTTTGTCAAAGTACACTTGACTTAACTTGCAGGACCACCACAAACCCACATAACATATATTTCCATAATTGTAAAATATATTATCCAAAAGGCACATTTCAGAAACTTGGTTTCTTAAGCTTGATATCCATTCAAAAATCATTTTCATATGTTAAACCAAATTTTATATGCAAAATATGCAACACATTCTCAAAACATTTACAGAGTAATAAATGCACATTTTTGAAGTAGTGAAACCATTTATTTCCATTTTCTTGAAAGAAACATTAATGGCTTATTATTCAATTATAAAAAGTAACCCACCTTGAATCTCCTTGATTGAAAGCTTGTTCAAGGATGTCTCTCCTCTTGCTCCTCTTGCCTCCCTTCAATATTAACAAAACCTCATTCAAAAAGAACTCCAATTGGAAACACAAAGAAACCCATGCATAAATTGATCCTAGAATACTTAAACCCATGCATTTTCTATGCTCTTAGAACCAAAACCTTTCTAAGAATCCAAAAGATTTAAGATAAGCTTACCTTGAATCTTCATCAATTAATGAATTTCCTGACTTTAATGGAAGCTCTAATCTTCCTTTTTCTTTTTCCCTCGTTGATAACCCTCAAAATCCCTCTTGAAGGCTTAGTAAAATTAAAACCTAGCTCAACTCTCCTTTTTCTCTCAATCACCGACACTCTCTCTCTCTTGTTTCTTATTTTCCGTCTTCTCTCTCTTCTCTTCTTCTTCACCAACATTTTTGTCTTTTAAAACATAGGCCTATAATTCCTTCTTCCCATTTTGCCCTTCCTTCAATGCTTTAGGACTTTAGAACTTAATTAATGTTCCAACAATGCCCCTTATGAAATCTTATCATTCTGACACTTTATTTCCCTTAACCTATAACATAATATCTTATTCCCATTAACATGCTAATTAACTCCAACATAATTTAATCTAGAAAAACCCTAAAATTAATTTAATCATGCTTATTTATAAAAAAAATTCTAGGGGCCAACATTTCTTCCTCTTTTAAGAGAATTTTGTCCTCAAAATTATTACCTAAGTCATTGAAGAGTTGTGGATACTTCTCCCTCATGGCTACCAAGGGCTCCCGCGTGGCCTCTTCTACAGAATGATTTCTCCACAGCACTTTTACTAGTTGAACCGTCTTGTTCCTAAGGACCTTTTCCTTAGTGTCCAAGATCTCCACTAGAATCTCCTTATAACTCAGATCATCTCTTAACAGAACCTCAGTGGTTTGAATAATGTGACAGGGATCCGATCTATATCTCCTCAACATGGACACATGAAAGACATCATGTATCCGTGACAATTCCGGTGGCAACGCCAACCTATAGGCTAGCGGTTCAATCCTCTCATTTCATAAGGACCTACATATCTCGGACTCAACTTGACCTTCTTGCCAAACCTCATGACCTCTTTCAAAGGAGAAATCTTAAGGAAGACTTTTTTCACCGACTTCATACTCCATCTCCTTTCGGTGTGCATCAGCGTAACTTTCATTCTATCCTAGGCTACTTTAAGCCTTTGTTTAACTAACTTGACCTTATCAATTGTCATTTCAATTAACTTTGGTCTTATTAGTTTTCTTTTTCCTTCTTCATCCCAACATATAGGGGTTCTACATCTCCTTCCATATAATGCCTCATAAGGATCTATTTGAATGCCCGAATGGTACGAATTATTGTAAGTAAATTCGACCAGTGGAAAATATTCATCCCAAGCTCCTTTAAAATCCATCAAATATGCCCGAAGTATTCTCTCAAATGTTGGAATGGTCCTTTCAAATTGACTATCTGTCTGGGGGTGAAAAGCTGTGCTAAATTTTAACTTGGTCCAGCTTCCCCAGAATCTCGAAGTAAATTGAGGATCTCTGTTAGTATCCATAGAGTCCGGAATCCCATGCAGTCTTGCTATCTCATCGATATACTTCTTTGCTAGTACTTGCAGAGAATCAGTCTGTTTAATTGCCAAAAAATGGGATGACTTCGTTAAATTATCCACAATAACCCATATGGCATCATGCTTCCTACTGGTCTTAGGCAAACCCATCAAAAAATCCATAGTCATCCTTTGCCACTTCCACTCAGGAATGGACAATGGCCTTAACTTGCTTGAAGGTGCCTGGTGTTCAGCCTTGACTTACTGACACACTAGACACTTACTTGCATATTCTGCTACATCCCTCTTCATGCCTTTCCACCAGAAATGCTCTTTCATATCTCTATACATCCTGGTACTACCTGGGTGCATAGCATAAGACACATTATATGCCTCATCAAGTATCTCATCCTTTACTTCCTTGACATTCGGGATACAAAGTCCGTTCCCTACAACCATAAGTCCATCATCCCTCACTACCACTTCAAATTTCTTGCCATTTTGAATTTCTTCCCGGAGCTTACTCAATTCTGCATCCTGTGCTTTTAACTCCCTAACCTTCTCTCTGAGTATCAGTCTCATTCTGAAGGTCACAACAATACAATCAATTTCCTCTTGTTTCAAACTTATCTTGAGCGTAGCTATCTCTTCCAATAATGGCAGATAAACTGTTCGAACGTGGGCTATTAAGGATTTTCTACTTAAAGAATCCGCCACTACATTTGCCTTCCCTGGATGATACTCAATCAACAGGTCATAATCCTTGAGCAACTCTAACCACCTTCTCTATCTCAAATTCAGCTCTTTCTAGCTCAGTAGGTACTTGAGACTTTTATGATCAGTAAAAATCCTCGTCACAGATAATATCTCCAAATTTTCAAGGCAAAGATAACTATTGCTAATTCTAGATCATGGGTCGGGTAATTTAGTTCATAAGGTTTTAACTACCGCGAGGCATATGCTATCATCATGTCTCCTTACATCAACAAACAACCCAAACCCTTTCTTGAAGCTTCACTGTAAACTGTATAACCCTCATCTCCCATAGGCAAAGTTAGAATTGGAGCACTTGTCAATCTATGCTTAAGGTCCTCGAAGCTCTTCTAGCATTCATCACTCTAGATAAACTTCTGATTCTTCCTCAGTAACCTAGTTAGTGGAGCAGCTATCATGAAGAATCCTTCCACAAACCTCCTATAGTAACCTGTCAGAACTAGAAAACTCCTCACTTCTGTCACTATCTTGGGTGCATGCCACTTCACCACTACTTCAATTTTCCTCGGATCAATATGTACCTCATTCTCATAAATTACATGTCCAAGGAATACTACCTCATAAATTCAAAATTCACATTTGTTGAATTTGGCATAAAGTTCCCTCTTCCTCAGTGTCTATAATACTATCCTAAGATGTTTCTCATGTTCTTCTTCACTCTTGGAATAAACCAAAATGTCATCTATAAACACTATGACAAACTGATCCAAATACTCCTTGAAGACCCTATTCATAAGATCCATAAACGTAGCTGGAACATTGGTCAATCCGAACGGCATGACTAGGAACTCGTAATGCCCATAACGAGTCCTAAAGGTTGTCTAGCTTACATCAGACTCTTTGATTCTGATTTGATGATAGCCTGACCAGGGATCAATGGAAAAGACCTTTGCTCCCTGTAGCTGGTCAAACAGATCATCTATTCGGGGCAGAGGATACTTGTTCTTAATAGTCACCTTGTTGAGTCTCCAGTAGTCAATACATATCCGCCATGCTCCATCCTTCTTTTTAACAAATAGAACCGGCGCTTCACATGGTGACGAACTCAGGCTTATGTACCCCTTCTCTAATAGTTCTTCCAACTGCTCCTTAAGCTCCTTCAGCTCAGCTGGAGCCATTCTATAAGGTGGTATCGAAATGGGTGTGGTTCTGGGAATCAAATTGATGGCAAACTCGATTTCCCTCACCGGTGGCAAACCAGGTAAGTCTTCTGGAAACATGTCTGGAAATTTCCTCACAATCGGAAAATCTTCTAACTTCTTCATTCACATCAATATCCACGACGTGTGCCAAGAAGGCTTCACACCCTTTTCTCATCATCCTATTAGCTAACAAAGACAAAACAATCTTGGGTGATGGTGTCCTTCTATCTCCTCTAAAAGTCACCATCTTACCATTACCAAGATCAAACTCTGCCTCTTTAAGGCCACAATCTAACTTTGCATAATATTTCTCTATGGAATCCATTCCTAGTATCACGTCTAGACCCTTTAACTCCAATGGTAGCAAATCCACGACCAGTTTAGCACCCTCAATAAACAATTCACAATCCCTATATACTTGACTTATTATCACCTTTCTTCATAAGGGAGTACTAACAATCTAAGGACTATCCATTGGCACCAATTTAACATCATGAAAAATTATGCTTGTCGAAACAAATGAATGTATGGAGCCAGAATCAATCAACAAATATACTGCAAAGTTAAATAACTGAGCCATACCTGTGATAACTTCAGGTGCGGCTGTAGCTTCCTCTCTGGTCAGAGCAAATACCCTGACCTGTGCCTAACCCCTTGGCCTTCCTGGAGGAATAGCCTTCCTCGTCGATGTAGAACTGCCCACCTCAGTGACTGGCCTAGTTCCCACTATTTCTACTCTCCGTAGGACTTGCAACTATGACCCCTCTTGCCTTATTACTTGGGAATAGTCCCTGATCATGTATCCCTTCTCCCTACATCGGAAACATGCTCCAAGTGACTTAAAACACTCTCCTTTGTGAAGTTTCCCACAATGCTCATATTGAGGGTTTATGTATCTGCTCCTCCATGTCCTTCCAGTGCCTCCCACATTTGAGGCTTGCCCTGAAACTGCCTTTGTCTTCTTGTTCTTGGAAGGGCCACTACTTCTTACTTCACTCTGTGTGTGGTGACTCCTTGTACTCCTCTCAGGCATTGGAGCACTCATTCCCTTCTTAGAAGACTGCTCCCTATTCCTCCTCTTCCTGCTTACTTCATTCTTTATATTCTCTAATTTTTCAGCTTGGATTGCAGCATCTACCAGTTATTGGTAGTCACAGAAATTATGGATCAAGACTTTCTCCTTGATCCCCAAATGAAGTCCTCCCTCAAACTTGTAACACTTATCCTCCTTATTAGTAACAATGTTAGCCACATACAGTGACAGTTGGGCAAACTTCAGCTCATATTCACTCACACTCATGTCCCTCTATGTGAGATTTAGGAACTCCCTGGCCTTCTCTTAGATATAAACCCTCGATAAGTACTTCATTCTAAAAGCTTCCAAAAAGTCTCTCCATGTTAATACCGGTGGTATGACTTGGCTATGGGGCACTGACTCCCACCAATGCAGTGTGTCCCCCCTGTAGTAAACTGATTGCATAATCTAACTTCTCCTCATCCAAGCACTTCATCTAAATCAAAACCCTCTTAGTCCTCTTCAACCATACTTCAACCTCTTCTGGATTTGTAGTCCCATTGAAATCCACAGCCCCATACTTGTGGAGCTTATCATACTGCCTACTCCCCTCTACTGGAGCTTGCATTGGAAGTTAAACCCTTGACCTATGGCATATGTGAAAGCCTAAGCAAAGACTTGAAAAAAAATGTGGATCTATAGGGTTTGCTTGAGGCATAGGAGGAGGTGGTGGAGGCACCTCATGTTTCACACTAGGTGCCTCAGAATTCGAAGCAGAATTTGTCCCCGCATCTTGTGAGACATAAGATTCATCCGTGCTCCCTTGGCAAGAGCAAGATCAAGTTGTATCTCCTCGAGTTCTTTTTTTAGGCGGCATAATCACTTCTTGAATATAAAGCATTTAAAAACCTTTAGTTCATGTTTCATGTAAAACAACTTCAAATCATGTAAAACAATTTAAATCATATGAAACAATTTAAAATCAAGTGAAACAATACAAAAAATGCACATTGTTCATTTAAAACAATACATATGATTCATTCAAAACAATGCATGTTCATTTCGTAGTCCAAAGCTACCTATTTCATGCCTAGGATACTCCTAAACCTAGTCCTACACCTGGACCTAAACCTAGTCGCTCTGATACCATAAGTGTTACAACCCCACCCTCGTAAGTCACATGCCTGACGTCCTAAGTGACATCTGAATGCGCATCCCACAAGGGTGGCATGCCCACACCAGTCAAACATAAAAAACAAACTCATTTATCCTATTTCAGAATAGATTTTGGGAAACCTCAAACTGGAATTACAAATTGACTTCTTCAGAAAATTTGTTCCCCATTGTCTTATGTTTCTAATGACACCAAAATCATTCAATTTGGTTCAGAAATATGAAAATTATACCCCAAACATTTTGTGACTGTTATTAAACTGAAACAATACACTATACTCAACTTCCATCCAGAACTTGAAAGTCTTAGAGACTGAACTAAAATTCAATTTCTTCAGAGGATTTGTAGCTCTATGTCTCTAGTTTATTTAAAAATAAGAATCATCTTATTTTGAACTCTTTAGATCAAGATATCATCCAAATACTGAAGTATGTTCAGTGAAATATCCAGTTCATGCTCTTCCAACTAATACCCTTACTTTGATTCAATTGATCTTTTTCAAATCAATACCAAAAGCTATACATTTTTTTAAAGAGATATAGAAATGTGTTAAACTTCTATTAGTTTAAAAATCAGGTCATTTGGAGGTCGGACAACAAAGTTATGATCAAAAGAGTGAAATATGTTCAGGTTTTGGGGGGTTGCAAGTCGTGAAGTCGCGATCACGACTTTTGAGCAAGTCCGCAGAGTCGCGATCGTCGCGATCGTGACTTTCCCCTTCCTACTTTTCTTCTTCCAACCTATATTGGTAAAAAGGGCATAACTTTCACTATAAATATATGATTAAGGTTATTCAAAGACTATTTGGAAGAGAACTTCTAGATCTATAACTTCCATAATGGGTACAAAAAGGTATTTTGCATCCAAATGGGTTAAATTTTCAAATCAATGCAGCTGTCCCGAATGTCCATCTTATGCAACATCACAAACTTATAATTATCATATCTCTTAACTCCAATGTCCAAAATTTTCATACTATATAGCGTTGGAAAGTTGGAAAGATAAACTACAACTTTTGAGAAGACAACTTTGTCTAATTCAGCCTAGATTAATATAATATTTCCCCTGAAGTTGGAATAGACATTCATACCCATACGGAAAACTTGAAAGTGAAATGAACAATTTGGAAATGTCATCGGTAAAACACAATCATACTTCATTAACATCAAAAGATAAGGGTTTTACAAAACTTTAATGGGCATTTCAAGCCATAATACATCAATATCTCAAAATCCCAAAATACAAAAGATACATGAACAATAATTTGCTCAAAATGCAACTAAAGCCTT
>JAOQMP010072358.1:0-20840 GCA_027563575.1 Erythroxylum pedicellare | reverse complement strand
AATTAGTTTCACATTTTTTTATTATGGTTCAAACCCTAAGTACAAATTATATTAATGAGAGTTTTACTATCTGAATGATATGGTGACAAAATCTCGATAAGATGCTCAGAATTATCATTGAACACACATTGTGCATATTGTCTATACATTGATGTGTATAAAGAAAAAATTATACATTTGTGCAAAATTGTGATATATGTAAATGCGTTTTGTATGATATAGAGGAGCACATTGGATGCCAGTCAGACATTGCCGGACCATCCAGGCAATAGCATATTGGAATGTACTGTGAGTAACCTAAGATGGTCTCACTTTGATCTGTTTTGATTAGTACTGAATTGAATTTGATATCGATGAATGTGTACAGAATTGTGTACTGATTCTAGACATAAAGGTCTGAGGTATTGATTGATGAATGTGATATTGAAGTGCTACTTGTATGTGAATGAGAATGACTAATTGAATTTGATGTGTACTAATTGCGTTCTGAATTCTGGACATGAAATGTCCGAGGAGTTTAATATTTGGGTCTGTATTGGAAGTGTTATGAATTGTTGCGAAATTTTATATAATATTTCAATTCTCAATAAAAGTTGAATGCCAGACTTAGGTCCGATGATTATGAGATTTGATTATGCATCATTTGTGATTGTTATACACATTAAATTCTGTAATGTATGCATTTCATAAAATGCATTCTCAGATAAAGGCGTTGTAAACGGAGTTGCCAATTTGATAGAACTTTAAGCTTAGTATTCTGCACATAGAGCTTTTCTCCATGAATTTTATTCTAATTGAGCCCAAAGGGCTAGTATCTATATACATATGTGATAGGCACTTAGTCACAACAATAATAACAAATCTGGAGTCTCCTATGCATCTGCATTTGTATAAATCTCTATGATTACGAATATGTTCTGAATTGGTGCTGAAAACATGATATGCCATGATAATGTGAGTATTTGGGTTATATTTTTATTACATATGATTTGAGTGAATATTTGTGAAATATGTGAATTGTGTATGTGATTTGGGTGAAATCATCAATGATGGTTCGCTCATCAAGTTCGCAAAACTCATAAAAATTGCAACGTGGATTTTCAGGTACGAGATAGGAGACTTAGTATCTTATTCTGGATTAGAGGAACATTTAGGACTAAGTTGTGGCTCAGAGGTCTGTCAGCTGACATCAGAAGAGTTATAACTTTTATTTTGTAGTTTTTTTCTAGAACTTGTATGATGTTTTGTAAATATTTTTTAATGGAAAACAGTGCAAGCATTTTTGAATGAATGCAATGAATGGTTTTTCAAATTTGATGACATCTAAATAAGTTAGTTGATGCCATGTGTAAGTTGGATTTGTTTTGCTCTAACATACCATCATCATAAGATATGTAATTGAATATCTATGGATGATCGGGTATATACCTTATGGTAGTGGGATATTGCATTTTTGGTATCAGAGCATGGTTTGGCATTTTTAAAGATAAATATGAGTTGAGATATGATAAATAGTGAGAAATTCAGAAAGTGATAGCACTTTTATTTGTTATAGGTCACCTTCCATAGGAGACCGTATTGGAGAGCCAGCTGACATGGAGTCTATAGGAGCCAATGTGGAGTCTCCTATACCTGAATTTGCTCAAATGCCTCTGAGAATTCTTAAAAGGCGAGAAAGAATATATAATAAGCTGAGAAAGCAAAGGGCTGCATCCTTCTACGAAAGTATAGATCGAGCTGAGGCAGAAGGGTGGTTAGAGAGAACTGGAAGAGTAAATGGACTATGTGCCAGATGAAAGATTTTATTATGTAGTCTCACTATTGCAAGGTCCTGTATACCAGTGGTGGAAGACTGATCCAGGTAGTTCTGCCAGACCTTGTAATTTGACTTGGGAATGTATTGGAAGTATTCTGATTGCTTTGACAATTGATTTGATTTGTTTGACTTCCAATTATTGAACTGTTTATGATTTGTTCATAAATTCCAGACTTAAGGTCTGAGGAGTTTAATATTTGTGAATGTATTGGAAGTGTTCTGATTGATTTGAAAATTGATTTGATTTGTTTGACTTCCAATTATTGAAATTTTTATGATTTGTTTATGAATTCCGGACTTAAGGTCCGAGGAGTTTAATATTTGGGAATGTATTGGAAGTGTTTTGATTGCTTTGACAATTTTGAATGATATTTGAATGCTCAACGAATGTTGAATGCCAGACTTAGGTTCGATGACTATGAGATTTTGATTGTCCACCAAAAATGAATATCGTACATGTCATATTATGTATTTGATGCATTTCATAAATTGCATGCTCAAATAAAGATGTTGTGATCAGAGTAGCTAGTTTGATAAAGCTTTAAGCTCAATATTCTAAACGTAGAGCTTTGCTCTATGAATTATGTTTTGACTGAGCCCAATGGGCCAGTATTTGTATCCGTTTGTGAAAGGCACTCAGTCACAACAATAATAACTAATCTGGAGTCTCATATGCATCTATAATTATATACATATATGTTCTGATTCACAATGATTATATGATGTGCCATGTTAATGTGAGTATTTGGAATATACATGTTCTGAATGAATATATGTGAAATATGTGATTTTGTGTATTTGACCTAGGTGAAATCATCAATGATGGTTCACTCATTGAGTTCGCATAACTCCTAAAAATTGCAACATAGCTTTTCAGGTTTCAAGAAATTATTCAGCTAGGCTAAGTGGAGTATAGCCACTGAGAACAGATATGGATTAAGGGTCGAGATCAATTTGCACCTGCATATGTCTTTAAAGATTTTGTGTTTTTGAATTATGTTCCGTAAGAATTGTACAAAGTGTATATGAATGATTTGGTAATGAAAAGACATTATGATTGCAAGTATTTTGTATCTAAAATGGACCCAAGTGACTAGTGTAACAATTGTGAATGGAAATTTTTTTAAATAAAGTGGGCCCGATTTGATTAATAATTTCCGGATATGTGTACCTTGTTTTTTAAAAAATATTTGTAACGAGTTTTGACTGAATGACTATTTTAGCATGCCAACCTTGCGGGGTACGTACTTAGATATCACTCAAGATATTAGGTACGTGTCCTGTGCGATTGAGATGCTACTATTAACAATATTATTGATCTAGTCCTTTTTAATCAATTGTTCATGTCATTGCTTATCATACATTCTTAGTACCTCAAAAAGATCAATTTCAATTATTCATTATATCTCAATAAGATCAATTTATGTCATAACTTATATGATCAGAATATCCTTATAATAAGGCTCAGTAAATCATTAAGCAAATCCATTGACTCTTATACCTTGGTTTATACCATCAAATCCTTACATCTTATTTAGAGATGTATTTAATACAATTCACTAATTAATAACTTATGCTCATAATATCTTAATCTCATTTGATTTAGGTCTATACTTCTCTTTTTGTGTCTGTCCTCGGTCGTGGGGACTATGACTAACAAACATTAATATATCATATATTGCTTCCTATATCATCTCCATACATATAATACTTATGTGCTCGATTCTCTCACTTGTCATGGTGATCCCATTATTAAATATGTTCTCACAAAATAACAAATTAACTTAACCGTGAAAAATTTTACATCTATCACTATCTTTATCCCTTCTTCCAATTACCATTATATCGTCATACATATATATGTTCACTATCAATTTTAAATTATAAATACATAATCGTCCTGAAATTCTGATCTCAATTCCACTAATGTATTCTTATAGGGAATCATAACTCTTGCCCCATTAATCAACAACCAGTTTAGTTCCAAGTTCATCTTCTTAGGATCATAATAATTTTTTTTTGTTTTTCATTTCATTCTACTTGTATACTTTAACATCATCATCTCCACTTATTTCTCTATTTTCCTCAACTAATCCACGATAATGTATTCACATCTATATCACATTTGAGCATATACTACGACAATACCATATTCATGTCGTGTTCCATAATACATGCACCAAAACCCCACTCTCGCAAGATACATACCTAAAATCCAAATTGATATTCGAGTACTTACCCTGGCATCCTAGAGTAGTCATTCAGTCAAAATTCGTTACAAATATTTATTTCTTTAAAACAATGTACACATATGTGGAAATCATTTATCAAATCTGGTCCACTTTATTTTTAAACATTTCCATTCATAAGTGTTACAATTATTTTACAAACAATAGAATTCAATGGCCATTTGGGCCCATTTCAGATACAAACGACTTACAATCATAATGTCATTTCATTACCAAATCGTTCACATGCACTTTATACAATTATTGTAAAACATAATTAAAAAACAAAATCACTGAAGACATATGCAGTTGCAAACTGATCTTGACCTTTAATCCATATCTGATCTCAATGGCTATACTCCACTTAGCTTAACTAAATAATTCCTCTAAATCTAAAAGAAATTGCAAAATTTTGGTGAGTTTGCAAACTCAGTGAGTGACCATCCTTGATGGCTCACTCAATCACATAATATACCACATCATATTTTCACATAATTTAAATCACTTCATTTAAGATATAGCAACACATTCAGAGCAGTCAAATCGATCATTTCTATCATTTGAAAAATACACATATCACTTATAATGAAATGCACATGAGACCCACTTCCATTTATTAATTTGTTGTAACCGAGTACCTTTCACATACAAATACAAATACTAGCCTATTGGGCTAAGTCAGAAATAGAAATCATGGAGCAATGCTCTATATGCCACGGAGCAAAGCTCTATGTGCAGAATACTGAGCTTACGGCTCTTTCAGACTGGCTACTCCGGTCACAACTGCCTTTATGTTTCTTGCATTCATGTAATGGAATGCATGACATTCACATATTTTCAATCAGTCACTTATTTCCTCTTTACACATGTCATCAGACCTTAGTCTGGCATTTAACATTTAAGTTTTGAATCACTTATTTCTTTCATAATCTTATTCACATTTGGAACATATTTGTCTTTGGACCATGGTCCGACTTTTAACCATTAAACAAAGTATCACATATTTTGTCGGGTTCACAAACAAGGAATACTTATAACAATTTTCACATGCATGACATGCCTCGGACATATATTGTCCATAATCAGCATATTCACCTCAATCTTATCAATAATAATTTAATACAGAAATTTAAAACATAGCAAACACTTAAAATAAGACCATCTAGGTCGACTCATAATATGCTCCAGATGGCTATTGACTTTATGTCCTAGCAATGTCTGGACGTTGTTGTTCAATGTGCTCCTCTATAACATTTAACACCTACACATATCACTAACTTGTCACAAAACTTATTCGTATAACAAAACTCAAATGATCAATCCATATTTGTCTAACAACCAACTTTCAGGTTTACTTTGCTTGATTATCCTCATTAGGAAAGTTAAGTAATTTGATAACACTTCCTGCTAAAAAATTGTTCCCCCATGTCTTAAACTTCTAATGATAGCAAGATTATTCAATTCGATTCAATATTCCAAAATTTATACTCAATTTACTCTAGATTATTCGTAAAACATAACTATACTCTATATTCAAATTCAAGTCTGATTATGGAAATTTTAGAGATTGAATTAAAATTCAATCTCTTCATAAATTTTTATCCATATATTTTTAGTTTATTCCAAATTAAAAATCATTTCATTCAGATTACTACAAAATAAGATATTGCCAAAATACCGAAGTATATTCAGTCAAATCATACCAGTTATCATATTCCAGTACTCCTCAAAATTTTCATCTTAAATTCAACAAGCAATCCATTTTAGATGGATATAAGTTTTGGTGGAGATGAATAGAAATCTTTCATAAGTCTATTGGTTTAAGAATCAAGTCATTTGGACATTGAGTGAATAAGTTATAACAAAAATATCAAAAGATGTTCAGAAATAAAGTCTTGAGGTAAAAGTTGAAAGTCGCGATCGTGCCTGCATCTGCACAATCGCAGCTTTGCTGCTTCTTCAGAGAAATCACAATCGTGTTTTCTCTCTTCTTCTCCACCGAATATTTCTTCTTCTTCTTCTCCCTTTTTTTTCATTTTTTTCCAAGTTAATCAATTCTAAATCATCTATTATGCATTTCTATACCCAACACAATCTCTAAACAAATCAGATTCAAACTTACACTTCAACCATCAAAATCTGAAACTTCATATATATACTTTCTCTCTCTACTGTAAATTTTATTCTCATTTCAGTCTTCTTCAATTATGACAAATGAAACTCAAACCAATCCTTCTAACTTCATTTTAACTCAATAACATAAAAAAAATAAAAAATCCAAGCTTCACACTTAAACATTAAAAATCCGATTCTCATACATGCAAATTCCATTTTTTGCATTTTTTTCTCTTTCTACTTTCATCTGATGCATTTTTTCCATTTTTCCACGTTTTCATTTCATCAAAGACTTATCATTTTATCAACTCTATTCCACGACCTCACCAACATCTTCATTTAAATTCATCTCTATAAACACTCCACAAATTCACGCATGAACAGTACTGATATGTGTTTTTCTCTAAACCAGAACAGAGCATATATATAATCCTACATCAACTTTTGTGAACTTTTTGCATATCAAAACAGAACCTATTTCATTCCAGATAATTTCTTATTTCATAATTCTTTCATCTGATTCATTCATCACCGAAACTACACTTCTCAAACCACTCATGAATAAATTGATGTACAAAGTGAAAACATCAATAACAATTACTTACTTGATTTAGTTATCCTTCCCAGCAATAAAAGTAACTCAATTACACAAAAAAGAATAACAATTTGATATTCGAGGATGAACAAAACAGAAGAGAATTTCGGTGTTAAATGTTTCAGGGAAGAACAACAATTATAGTATTCTTTGCATGTAATACACGGGTCACCCAAATAAGACTGCCACATGACACCATGCGTGTAAGCCATTTGTCAATATTTAATCAGTCCATATGTCAGACTAGAATTGGTCCAATTTGAACATTTTTCTTATTCTAAAGTACTCTAAATTTCCAAAATACCCGAAATACACCAAAATTTCCAAACCACATTTTGATCACATTAATAACTCAGTTATACTTGGAAAATGACAATGAATGCAAGTATAGTCATATTAATATGCAAAAATCATTATTATCGTGTATGTATATGCAATATTTTGCATAAGCATGAATTGTACTTTCTAATTTCTCAATAATTTCTCATATTAACTATTCAATTCTTGTCATCGGTAATGGGATGTTATAATTAGTTACTTAAGGATTTCGAGGACAAGATATGGATGCATTGGGTTTGAAAGAATTGAATACGAGACTGAGATAATGGGTGGAGTTACTTGAAGATTATGATGTATAAATGAGTCTTTTCTGGTAAAGCTAGTTTTGTAATATGAAGCATTAAATCGAAAATTCAATAGCAGTGTGGAACAAATTTAGATATTGAGGTTACCAAATCTAGTGCAATAAAGTTAAGTGTATTAACACTGAAGAGATGTCAATTATTAAGTGAAAGATGAAATGTTTTTGAGAGTATCACCTTGCAAAGGTTTGCTCAGGTTAGGAAAAAGGATAAATTAAGCTCAAATAGTATTGGTCCATATAAAGTTATTGAGAGCATAGGACCATTAACTTAAGTTAATCTTTCCAACAAAGACATATCATATTCACACTTTGTTACATGGAAGTATGTTAAGGAACGTCGATATGATCTGACATAGATGTATTGTCAGCACAGGAAGTGAAACTTGCCAATGATCTGATATATATATATTAAGGAACCAATTAAGATAGTGTGGTATTTGAATAAGTAATTGAAAGATCAATTGATTCCATTGAATATAGTCAATTGGAAGAAATTATTCAAGTCATTATGTTATGTGGGAAATAGAGGAGCATACGAGGAAACAAAACCTCTGCCTTTTTTATCAATCAGATAAGAATTTCAAAGATGAAATTATTGAAAGGAAGAATTGTAACATCCCGTTTCCATACTAAGGGTTAGAACCTTAGATTTCTATAACTAAGAAATAGCAATGAAAGATTAGAAAAATGCATTTCATACTCTTGCATAATGTTAGCATACTCACACAAGAACTTGAATTTTGCACACATTACAATGATTTGTTCATGTACTCATTTGACATTTTCTCGGGTATAAATGATTGTTTTAATGTGATTATAATATGAATTAAGGATTATGTGTCTTAAAAGTTGAGTTGGTGTGTCTAACTAGTGATTTAGAATTTTTGGTAAAATTTGAGAATTTTCTGGAATTAAGTTTATTTTTAGACTAGGAAAAATGCCAAGTAAGGAGATAATTGATGCATAGTAGTAGTAGAAATAAGTGTCAGATGGTCGTAAAATTTTTGATGAATAACATTAGTGTAGTTCCCAATTCGTGCATCATATACACATAATGCAAAAAACAAAAAAAATTTATTCTAGGACTTTCCCGAAGTCCAGGATCTATGTGCCTATATAAGGAAATACCATAAAAACTAGTTGAGTATTCCCAATTCACATACATGTTCATAATACATATATATAGGAATTCATGGCATTTACATAAATCAATCATTCATATAATAACCATATACCTTGTGTGTAGTCTCCTTCATTCTTTGGTCTTCTACTCATTGGGTTGTCGGAAACCACAATGACCAAAACAACCCGTCTCCAATGGTATCCATGCAGAGATCAGAGAAACTAACCAAACCAAACTCTTTGATCCAAAAATAGCCAGAACAAGGGCAAGAATGCTAGCTCTTACCCTTGTTTTATAAAGAGCAACGTGAAAAATTGTTTCAAAACTTATTAAAACCATTTATCTCATAATCATCATCCTTCATTTCTAGCTTTTCGTTTTTATCTTTTACCATTGAAAGACAATAAATGCAACTTATGAAAGAAGACTTTCATCTTCCACTTTGCACACACCTTTATATACACACTGGGATTGGTCTTACTAGGTTTCGGATGTGGAAAAACACTACGGACCTGTTTCAGCAATATCGATGTAGCGATCTCATCAGGACATATCTCGATCTCATCGGGATCCATTTAGTTCTATTTCTCTCCATATTATAGATCTCTATTCAAAACCATTTTACAAATCCTCCGAGTCACTCTTATGCATGTGACCATTAGGCTCTCAGATATGTTGGCCACTTAGATTAACACTTAATCCAAGAAAGTTACAAGCGGTGTCTAAGAACACATCATCACCCCTAATTGATCGGAAAGTAAGTGTTTTGACGAATGAACCCATGCTCATCACGAACCCTCGTATAGATAATTATTGTGCAATTCGTCCTTTCACTATGCTATACCCCATTTAGTTATGAGTATGGGCAAAGCGTTAACTCTTCTAGATTGGCTACACTAAATCTAGTCCAAATGATATTAGTTCTCATCCTGGGAATCATTACTTTATATGTCAATGAAGACATTCTTTATGACACATGTACTTCGGCCAGAGATTTCATAGTAATGATCCTAACAAGAGGCTGTGGGTATCATCTTCTGCTATCACAGAAGTGGTGAATCCTCTATTGGCTACTCAATTACCTTCAAATACCTCAAGCTGTACCTAATCAACACCTTATAAGTGACCTTTGTAAGGTAACAAGGAATGGAGCCAAAGCACAGAATCAGTGTCTAAGGTATCCTTGAGTAGCTCAAGTGTAAGGATATTTACACCATTACTATGATGAGATTATCACTGACATTAGAATAGGACAACTATGTGATGATCTCAAAGTAGGTCATCCAATGCACTTACTACCTCTAGTAAGCATTTAACTCTAAATATCTCATGTTTACAGTTTTTAAGATCCACTGCTTGATCAAATCAAGGAGTTTGACATATGCTGGTCTGTCTGGATTAATGACATCCAATGTCATTAATCTTATGACTAGGGATGATTTAGATACTGACATAATTACACATGATAGGAATCTTAGTAGTATGATCACATCATGATTACCTTCATGCTATTTCATATTTCATGGACTTCATTAATTTTTCTTACAGATCAAATCAATTCATAAATAATGAATACCAAATTAATTAAATATGCCTTTCTTTATTATTGAAAATAAAGTTTGTACATAACTTTGTACAAAATATGCTAAAGGTGATTGCCTTTAGGGCACTACTCTAACAAATCTCCAACTTGACCTAAAGCCAATTGCCTTGGTATCTGATACTAGAGGTGAGTACATGCGAATCAAAGCTATTATGTGACAATGGATTCAGTAACGTAACAACAATATTATGCTATGTGGGAATTCTCTCTATCTGTGCATCAACTTAAGTAATGATCTCCCTAATCAGATGATATCTACAGAGTATATGTTTGGATCGTTGATGAGAGCTTGGTTCCTTCACCTACACAATAGCCCCATTGTTTTCATAATACAATTGTTATGGGCCCATCATAACTTGGAAACACACCAAGTTTAAAAATGAACTTTATGATCCAAACTGCTCCCTTTGCTACATCTGAAGTGGCAACATACTCTGCCTTGGTTGTTGAATTGACAGTCATCTCTTATTTGAAATTCTTCCAACTAGTCGCCCCACCATTCAGTGTGAATATATAACCTAATTGGGATTTGAAATCATCCTTATCAAATTGAAAACTGACATCTATATGCTGGCTCACTTTTGGATTTTCATCTCTATAAATGAAGAAAACATCCTTAGTTTTCTGCAAGTACTTGAGGATGTTCTTGACAGCCACCAAGTGACCCTCGCCAAGATTCGATTGGTATCTGCTTGTAACACTTAGAGCATATGATACATCGATTCTTGTACATAGCATAGTATACGTAATAGATCCTACTATAGATGTATAAGGGATCATATTTATACGCGTCCTCTCATTTTGTGTCTTAGGACATATGGATTTTGAGAGTGTTACCAAAGAGTAATGGGAAGATACCCTCTCTTAGACTGCTCCATACTACACCTCTTTAGCATCTGGACTATGTATATTGATTGTGAATGACCAAGCAACCTTTTTTATCTATCTCTATAGATCTTTATGCCGAGGATATAAGTTGCTCCATCAAGATCTTTCATGGCAAATTATTTCGACAACCAAATCTTCACAGATTGTCCCATAGGGACATCATTTCGTAGTAATAATATGTCATCTATATATAGCACAAGGAATACGATTGCGCTCCTACTGACCTTCTTATACACACAAGGTTCATCCGAATTTTGTGAGAAACCAAACTTTTTGATTATCTCATTAAAGTGGATATTCCAACACCTGGATGTTTGTTTCAATCAATAGATGGATTTTTATAGCTAGCATACCTTTCTGCCGTCATAGGAGATGAAGCCCTCAGGGTGTGTCATATACACATCCTCGACTAGATTTCCATTTAGGAAAGCTGTCTTCACATCCATTTGAAATATCGCATAATCATAATGAGTGACATAATGGCTAGGAGTATCCTATTGTATTTAAGCATTACTACTGGGTTAAAGGTCTTATCGTAGTCAATTCCTTGTCATTGAAGAAAACCTTTAGCCACAAGCCTTGCTTTATAGGTAATCACATTACCATCTATGTAGGTTTTCTTTTCGAAAACTCATTTACACCTTATGGGTTTTATTCCTTCGGGTGCCTAAACCAAAGTCCATACTTGATTTCATACATGGAAGCCATTTATATTTTCATGGTGCTAAGCCATTTCTTAGACTCTGAACTCTTCAGAACCTCTTGATAGGTAGTAGGCTCATTATCTTCAACGAACAATATATCATTTTGTTCAATCATGAGAAATTCATATCTCTCAAAAACAGAGTCTATCCTACGTGACCTATGAACTTCCTGTGTTGAAGAAGGTTGGACTGTTACTTCATCTGTATAACTCACAGTCTCAGGTTCAGGTAGTTGATCTGCGTCAGTTCGAGCATCTTGAACTTCTTCAAGTTCAATTTTGCTCCGACTGTCTTCTTTTTAAAGAAACTCTTTCTCTAAAAAGACAACATGCTTTGAAACAAACACTTTTATTCCTTAAGATGGTAAAATTAATATCCTATTGTTTCTTTAGAATATCCTACGAATAAACACTTGTCAAACTTCACATCAAGTTTATTTGGTTGTATCCACTTTAGATAAGCCGAATAATCCCAAACTTTCAAATGAGAAAGATAGAGTTTTTTGTTAGTCCACATCTCATATCGAGTAACATCAACAATCTTTAATGGAGCTTTATTTAACAAATAAACACCGGTCTCGAATGCATACACCCAAAAGGATTTTGGTAAATTTGCAAATCCCATCATTGATCATACCATGTCCAACAAGGTTTGGTTTCTCCTTTTAGCAACACCATTATGTTGTAGTGTGTAAGGTGGAGTCCACTGAGATAAAATCCCATTATCTCTGAGATAATTTAAAAATTCTTGGTCTAAGTATTCCCCACCACGATCGAATTGTAGTGTCTTGATACCTTTCCTAAGTTAGTTTCTACTTCATTTCTGAATTATTTAAACTTTTCAAATGCATCAGATTTGTTTCTCATCATATACAGATACGTATATCGAGAATAATCATTAATAAAGGGAATGAAGTAAAGATAACCACTTTTGGCATGGATCGACATTGGACTATATACATTTGAATGTATTAGGTTTAATACTCCAGTCATCTTGCCTAATAAATAAGATCCACACATGTTATATGATTCATAATCAAATCACCCTAAACTACCAATCATATAGAGCTTAGCTAGGCATCTTTCGTTTATATGGCTAAGGCGACAATGCCATAAGTAAGTTGATTTTAAATTATCTCGTTTATGTCTTTCCATGTCATTCACATTCATAATTGGATGAGACATATGAAATATGTAAATTCCATTGTATAATGTACCAGTACCATAAAGCATTCCATTCGAACTAATAGAACAACCATTGCTATTGATATTCAAATGGAAACTAGCTTTTTTTAAACAAGAAATAGACAATATGTTGTTTGTTAAAACAAGTACAAAATAACAAGGAACTAGTTCAATTACAAGCCCATTGGGGAGTGGCAAAAAATAAGTGCTTGCGGCTAATGTAACAACTCTTGCTCCATTTCCCACGTGCAGACAAACATACGTGAAGGATCCGAGCCATCTAATGCTTGCTTCTTCTTCAGAGACTCTAGATAGACTTTACAGCTTCTCTTCCAATGGACAATAATGCCAAAATGGAAGCAAATTCCTTTTGGTAGGGTTTCTTTGAGTTTCTTCTTGGCTGCACTTTCTTTTGCTTTCTTATACCTTTTCTTCTTTAGGTTCTTTTTTCTTAAACTAGACGAAGAAGATTCCACCACTAGCACTAGCTTGTTATGTTTCTTGATAGCTTGCTCTACTATCTTAAGTAGAGTGATCAACTTAGGGATTGTCGTGGAGATTTGATTCATCTGATAGTTCAACACAAACTGTGAATAACTATCGGACAATCCATCTAGAATTAAGTAGACATTTAATTCATATTCTACAACAAAACCTAAGATGGACAACCTCTTAATATAACCATTCATATTTAGTGCATACTGCACTATAGATGTTCTCGGAGTCATACTAGTCTTGAAGAGTAGCCTTAAGGTGTCGAAATTTTTAGACTGAGCTTACTTATAAAAAAATCTCTCTAAGATGAAACACTATGGTATTAGCATCTATAGACTTATGCTACTTTTGCAGCTCTGGTGTCATAGAAGCTAGCATAACACAAATAACCAAGTCACTATCTTTGAGATGCTTACAATATGCTTTATGATCCTCATCAAAACCATCAACAGTAGGTGGATAAGGAAGTGGAACGTTTAGGATATAGCCTAGCTCCTCAGATTTGAGAACAATTTTTAGATTTCTCAACCAATCAAGAAAATTGGGTCCAGTTTATTTATTAGAATCCATAAGCGAGTGTAAGTTCACACTGGAATATATCTTCAATCAACTTAAATATGAAGAGAGAAAGAATGATAGAATATAAATACATACATAATCATAAAGACTTGTATGACATATATATGACTCCTATTAGTTTCAAAGAATCCATAGCCCTCACTACGAATCTAAGAAAAATTATGAGAAAGTGTACTTATGGGTCGATATCCAACTTTACTAATCATGACCTTAGGTTTACCCAATAAGCCACCTTGTGTCAAACGGTGGGTATCAGTTATATCAATTACATCATAGATGCAATTATCGTCTGGTTCTATCAACTCGTGATGTATGCACACACATTGGGTTATCAACTCTTGATACACGTACATCTGATGTGAGCTACCCAATTGTGCCTCTTTCTATGTTAACCTTGAGTTTACTTAACAAATCAACGCTTCTAGTGAAAACCAACCCATTAATCTGAAAATCTGATTTCCATGGTTTGAATATATTTGTATAGAGTAGGCTTAGGTTTACCTACCAACCCTAACTCTAAAAAATTTCAGATTCTCTCCATATTAATGGAAGGCGTTAATTTTATATTATGTGTGAGGGATTTCATACTCTGGTCTCATCTAAGTCATATGATTATAGTAACAATGACCATATGTAATTATTTAGGACATTTCATCAATCATGTTGAATCTATATCTATAATCATCCATCATCCCACCTAACCAACCCTAGCATGCATTCTTTAATGTAATCATCTCACAAGGCTTTCCTATATAAGTTATGATGTGTTATATATATAAAGATTTAAAGTTTGATTTAACTCTTAAACCATATTGGTTTCTAATGCTAGCATTGGCTAATTTCGCAATCCGTATGTTTTCAACTCCAATTCAAAATACCAATATACCAACTGTAATACCCTCTACTATGATGTAACAATTAAACAAGTTAATTGTGTCATGGTTGCCATTTCTAGTCATACGAGACATGAAATATTCGAAATAGATTAATACAATATTATTCTATTAGATTTCTAAATAATTTGAGAACATCAAACTATCACCCTACGTATATCTAGGTAGTCTCCACTTCGTCAAGACTACTTCGATACTTATCATATAAGTTGTGATGGGCATTAATTTTATATGATGTATGAGGGATTTCATACTTTGGTCACATCTAAGTTATAGGATTATAGTCACAATAACGATATGCAATAATTTAGGACGTTTTATCAATCACATTGAATCTATATCTATAATCATCCATCATCCCACCTAACTAACCCTAGCATGCATTCTTTAATGCAATCATCTCACAAGGCTTTCCTATATAAGTTATAACGCGTTATAAAATTTGAAGTTCGATTGAACTCTTAAACCAAATTTCTTTCTAATGCTAACATTGGCTAATTTCTCAATTCGTTTGTTTTCAATTCCAATTCAAAATACCAATATACCAAGAGCCTTCTACTATGATGTAATAATTAAACAATTTAATTGTATCATGCTTGCCATTTCTAGTCATACTAGACTTGAAATACTCGAAATAGATTAATATAATATTATTCTATTAGATTTCCAAATAATTTGGGAACATCAAACTATCACCTTACGTATCTCTAGGTAGTCTCCACTTCATCAAGACTACTTCGATACTTGTCATATAACTTGTGATGGTCAAAACAATCAAGATAATTGAATATACCAACGAGATGTTAATATGACATATGTGACATCCAAAAATTTTTGGAAACCTAATTTCAAGAAAACCAGTTTAGCATCCATACAAAATCAAAGTAACATATTTCTTACCACATAAACATTGATCTGAGGTATTGAAACCAAAAAACACACAATCAATACTTCAAACAAACCAGGTCAAGCAGTTTTCTCAAAATTCTCGAGCTTCGTCTTTCGCTTGAAAAAATCATTGAGAAAATTACAGAGGATATAACATGTTCACAACATGTTCCATGTATTTTTTCAAAATTTATTCACAAGAAAAACTTAATCAACCTCAGCAACCAAGCAAATTCAAAATCTGTGTTCCTTAACACATACATTCCAAAGAGAACACAAGAAACTTTCAAATAAATATTCAATCACCTAGAAAACATTTCTCCATCTTCATAGACATTTACGGACATTTTATAAAGAGTTTGGTGAAAGAAAATCTATAAAAAAGCTTTTCTAGAAATTATTCTCGAATTTGAAAAATGCAAATTCATGTAATGTGCATAAACACAACAACCAAAATAATAGGGAATTAATTAGCAAAAACATCTCAAATCACATTGATAAATTTTTTTCCTTCCACAGATGTATTTTACATCTTATGAGCAAATTTGGGCAAGAAAATTTCGAAAACAATATATCTATACTGATTTCGAATTCAACACAATTAGAATGCATAAATATCATAACCAATCGGCAGCATAAAAAATGTTATGGTTTCTCCTTTATACGGGAAACAAGTGGCTCTGATACTAATGTTGGAAAATCCCAGTGTGTGCATCATATACACATAGTGTGTAAAATAAAAAAATTTGTTTCCAATACTTTCTCGAAATCTAGGAACTATGTATCTATACAAGGAAATACCATAAAACCTAGTTGAATAATCCCAATTCTCATACATATTTATAACATATATATATATGTAGGAATTCATGGCATTTACATGAATCAATCATTCATATAAAAACCATTTACCTTGTGTGTAGTCTCCTTTATTCTTTGATCCTTTACTCGTCAGGTTGATGCAGACCACAATGACCAAAGTAAACCATCTCGAACGGTATCCATGCAGAGATAAGAGAAACTAACTGAATCAAACTCTTTAATCCAAAAATGTTTAGAAAAAAGGCAAGAGTGTTGGCTCTTACTTTTGTTTTATGGAGATCATCATGAAAGAGATGAAGAAGATGAATAAGGTTAGGAGAATGGCTTGAAAATTTGTTTCTAAACTTGTTAAAACCACTTATCTCATGATCATCATCCTTCCTTTCAAGCCTTTTGTTTTTGTCTTTTAGTGTTTTCTTCTTTTACCATTTAAAGACATCAAATGCAACTTAAGAAAGAAGATTTTCATCTTCCACATTGCACAAACCTTTGTATATATATATATATATATATATATTAATTATATAGATATATACATAAATGCTAAGATGGTCCAGTCACACTGGGGTGGGTCCTATCGAGTTCTAGGCATGAAAAAACACCAAAGACCTGTTTTAGCAATGTCAATGTGACTATCTCATTAAGACATATCCTAATCTCACCAGGATCTATTTAGTACTATTGCTCTCCATATAATAAATCTCTACCCAAAACCATTTTATGAATCCTTCGAGTCACTTACGTGTGTGACCCATTAGGTTCCTAGTTATGTTGGCCACTTGGATTAACACTTAGGATATTTACACCATTATTATGATGAGATAATCACTAACATTAGAATAGGGCATCCATATGATGTTCTCATAGTAGGTCATCCAATGTACTTAGTACCTCTAGTAAGCATTCAAATCTTAACTCTAATATGATGTTTACAATTTTTTAGATCCACCGCTTGATAAAATCAAGGAGTTTGACATGTGCTAATCTATCCGAATTAACGATGTCTAATCTCATTAATCCAATAACTAGGCATGATTTAGATACTAACATAATTGCCTATGATAGGAATCTTAGTACTATGATCACATCATGATTTCCTTAATGCTATATCATATATCATGGACTTCATTAATTTGCTTATAGATCAATATCAATTCATAAATAATGAATACCAAATTAATGAAATTTGATTTTCGTTATTATTGAAAATAAAGTTTATACACAACTTTGTACAAAATACGCTAAACAAGATTATTTTTAGGGCACTACTTTAACAATTAGGATTTAATGACATGCAATTGAAAATTTGGAGTCAATTGGATTAGAAATTGGAGGCAAATGGACTCTTTACTAATGACAAGTGTGGTGACATGTCGCAAGTGATAAGTGTCTGATCCGCTTTGTCTTTCGGTTTTACCCTTGGTGGTCGAATCAAAAATTGAATTCCAAGGATTGCAATATAGAATGCAACCTCGGGTTATCTCACTTAATTGGAATCTAATGCAATGGATCTAAGTTAGCCTAAATGTCATGAAATGCAACTAAATTGGTTAGGAAGGGGGTTTTGGTTCTTTGGAGAACTAACAAAATTAAACTAATTGAAAGGGAAGTGTGTAAAAAAAATATTTTTGGATTTTTGGGAATAAGAAATTGAAGGTTAAAAAATGATCAAATATGATAAAATCCTCTTGAAAAATGAGCTTTAGTTACAATAGTTCAAAATAAATCTTGGTACCCTCCAAAACATTGACATTTGTCGCATGACCGACAAAAGTTAAATGAATCCTTAAAAAGGGTGGGCCAATAAAAACCAGAATCTAGAATTTTCCTAGATGTTCTCCTTGCACTAAAATGCCCACCATAAACCATGGAATGGCAAGATGAAATTATAGCATCAAATTCCTTATTAGGCACACATTTACAGATTACCTGGTCACTGCACAGTCTCCATAGATGAGGAGCATCCCAGATGGAATGTCGAGCTTCTCTTTTTAGCTTCTGAGCCTACACCTGAGACATAAAAGGAGGAGTTAGGTCAGTCATGAGATAATTGACGATATGTGTATACCATGGTTCCTTGAAAACTGTAGCACATAAAACTGAATTAGGAAAAGCGTCGCAATTCAATTCGGAAGAGTCCATGCCCTGTGTATCATCTAGTAGCCTGCTCAAATGGTTAGCTATGTGGTTTGCCACTCCAGCGCAATCCTTTATCTCTATATCAAATGCTTCGAGAAGCAATGCCCACTATATCAACCTAGGCTTCGACTGTGGTTTCTTGAGGAGATAGCAAACAGCTGCATGATCAGTAAAAATGACTACATGTGAGTTTAACAAATATTTCCGTAATTTTTCTAAAGCAAAAACTACTGCAAACAGCTCTTTCTTAGTTGTTGTATAGTTTATCTGAGCTGGATCTAATGTTTTCGATGCATATGCGATAACTCTCGCTAGTTTCTCCTCTCGTTGACCCAGCATAGCCCCTACAGCACAATTGGAAGTATCACATAAGAGCTCAAAAGGTAAGTTCCAATCAGGAGCAACTAAAATGGGTGGAGAAATGAGTTTTAATTTTAATGTGTCAAAAGCGTTCTTGTAAGAATCATCAAACTCAAACTTTTCATCTTTTTGTAAAAGCTTAGAAAGAGGTAATGTGACTTTGCTAAAATCTTTTATGAATCACCTATAAAGTCTTGCATGAACTAAAAATGATCTTATATCTCGAACACAGGTAGGATAAGGCAAAAAAGATATAACCTCAATTTTAGCTTTATCAACTTGAATCCCTTTGCTAGAAACTAAATGACCAAGCACGATGCTTTTTTTGACCATGACATGACATTTTTCAAAATTCAAAATCAAATTCTTCTCAATGCATTTTCTCAAACTTTTGCAAGACTCAATAGATAAACATCAAAAGAATCACCATAAACTATGAAATCATCCATAAAGACTTCCATGCATTCTTCTAAAAATTCACAGAAAACAGCCATCACACAGCACTGGAAAGTTCATGGGGCATTACATAAACCAAAGGGCATCCTTCGATATGCAAAGGTGCCAAAAGGACATGTAAAGGTAGTTTTATCTTGGTCCTTTGGTGCAATAGGTACTTGAAAGTACCCGGAGAAACCATCCAAAAAATAGTAATATGATTTGCTCACGAGCCGTTCAAGCATCTAGTCAATAAAAGGCAGGGGAAAGTGATCTTTTCGGGTGGCATCATTTAATCGTCTATAATTTATACACACACGACACGAATTCTACACTCTAGTAGGAATAAGCTCATCCCTATCATTTTTGACCACCGTGATCCCACTCTTTTTCGGCACTATATGTATTGGACTAACCCACTCACTATCAGAAATGGGATATATTATCCTAACACTCAATAACTTTGTGACTTCTTTCTTAACCACGTCTAAGATCAGTGAGCTTAGTCTCCTTTGAGGCTGTCTCACAGACTTGGAACCCTTATTCAATAAGATCCTATGTGTGCAAACAATTAGGCAAATTCCAGGTATATCTGCTAAAGTCCACCCTATAGCCTGCTTATGTTCCCTCAAAACATTCAAGAGTCTCTCTTCCTCAGTGTGAGATAAGGTATTGGCAATTATAACAGGAAATCGCTCACCAGACTCAAGAAAGGCATACTTTAGGGTACTGGGTCAGGGTTTCAACTCAAGCATAGGAGGTTGCACAAAAGAAGGGATCAATTTAGGTAGTTCAAGAGAGAAAAGATCACTCCCTTTTTCCTTCGATGTGGAATCCATCTCCCGGTAATCGGTTGCAGCAATGGCCTGGGTCATCGCCTTCTGCTTCTCCTCGATGAAGCGTGTGTCGTGAAGGAAAACGCTCCCAGCTATTGTCTCATCAACATTGGTCTTGGTGATGCCTGAATCATTTGAAACATTAATAAAAAACCTTTACCCAAGATCAAATGAATACAAGTTAGAATCAAGGAAATTCTCTGACAAGCTAAATTCATTACAAGCTGCATGAACAGCAATGTCAACCATGTTAACTCCTAGGAGCGAATAATCCTCATGGGGGTGTTTCATAGCCTGATACATATTAAAGCTCACCTATTGATCTCCTACCTCTATGGTGATCTTACCTTCTTTCATGCTAATCATAGTACTAGTAGTCCTTAAGAAGGGTCGACTAAAAATCAAAGATATATCCTACACAACTTCAGAAGACATATCAAGCACATAAAAATTAGCAGGAAAAACTAAACCCTTGACCTGGACCAAAATGTCCT
>JAOQMP010072321.1:0-20845 GCA_027563575.1 Erythroxylum pedicellare | reverse complement strand
TAATATCTCTCATGTGTTGTTATATAGGGTTCTAACCCTTAATATGGGAAAATGGGATATTACAATTCTCCACCCTTAAGAAATTTCGTTCTCGAAATTCTTATCTAATTTATCAAATTGATAGGGGGTATTGTGTTTTCATATTCTCCTCCGTTTTTCCCACATAACTTATTCACTCGAATGATTTCTTCTAAAAGACTATAGCTAATGGGATCACTCGGTTTTTCTTAATTACTCACAATTTCACTTCCTATGTCGATAACACATTTGTCAGATCATACTGATATCTTTTAAACATACTCACATATAACACATTGTGAATTTGAGACATCTTTGTTTGTAACACTAACTCATATGTCAATGGTCCTATTCTCTCAATAATTTCACATGGATTAATGTATTTCGTGCAACCACTTGATATTCCATATCTCTTTGGTGTTGATCCAGCTAACTCGTTTGTCTTTCTTGAGTCACTTAAATTCTGCTACAGATCAAAAAAAAATTATCAACAGTATCTTAAATCAATTCTGGGCCTTCAACAATCCTTAGGCCCTCTTCATCCAAATATAAAGGTGGATGGCTCTTTCTCTCATATTACGCCTCATACGATGACATAGCAATACCACTGTGATAACAATTTTCATAATTAAATTTAATCAAAATTGTATATCGATCCCATACTCCTAGGAACTCCAAAATATAAGCTCTAAGTATATCCCCAATAGTTAAGATTGTTGGCAAATAAAACATTCAGTCATACATTCAGCCACTTGCATTCTTCATCCTTGGTTGCTAAATGTTGTTTTAGCATATTACTACTAGGATCTATAGCATAGGCTGCTATGTGTGCTTCATCCAAAATCTCTTTTCTCAATCATCTCCATCGGGTACACATACTCTTTACTTTAATCACAAGGTATCATTTTCTAATTCAAACTTAAAATTCGGATTCACTTTCAATTTCTCAATAAGATTCACAAATTCTGGATCGTCACTTTGGACTTTTTAACCCTTTTGTGCAAAGCTAGTATTAAATTCAATATAACTAATAATACTTCATTTTACCCCAAATTCAACTCAATATTCAATCCTTTTAATTGAACTAGATTGGGTAACCTCGATATCTGAATTTGTGCTACCCTGCTATTGGATTTTCTTCTCAATGCATCAGATACAACACTAGCTTTACTGGACAATACTCAATTGTACAATCATAATCTTTAAGTAACTCTATCCACTGTCTCTGTCGCATATTCAATTCTTTCTATCTCAATAATTTTTCTTAAAGTTTTATGATTTAAAAAATTCTAAAATCTTTCACCCTACACATTATATCTTCAAAATTTCAAAGCAATTACTATTGCAGCAAGTTTCAAATCATGTACCAAATCATTAACTCATGAGACCTTAACTATCTTGATGTATATGTAATCACTTTTCTAAGCTGAATCAGAATACATCATAATTTCCTAATGTGAAACATCACTATATACTATATAACTTCTAGATTCAGATGGAATAGCGAACACTGGTGTTGTAATTAGTCGATGTTTTAATTCCTCAAAACTCTTTTTACATTTATCAGTCCATCTAAATGACATATTCTTCCTCAGAAGTTTTGCTAAAGGGCTAAGATCAATAAAAACCTCTCAACAACTTCTGGTAGCATCCAATATCCAGATAATTCTAGAAAACTCTGGATCTCATATATATATTCCTTGGAATTTCTCACTTCTTCATTACCTCTATTTTCTTTGGGTTTTCTAATATGCCATGTTCAGATACTATATGACTCAACTTCTTACTTGATCAAGCCAAACTTCACACTTACTGAACTTAGCATATAATTGATTCTCACTCATGATATGTTAGACTAACATCAAGTGTTCAAAATGCTCTCTTTACTTTTCGAATATACTCAAAATATCATCTACGATCATAGTCAGTAATTGATCCAACCAAAGTTAGGACACTTTATTCTTTAATACCATAATATTGTCGGGGGCATTTGTTAACTCAACAAATATTGCCCAAACTCAATGTGCCCATAATTAGTTCTCGTAATTCCTTAAGTAACTAATTCCCCAAATGAGGTAGTATTATCTCATGTTATTTTTAGTCTCCTAATTGACTTCTCTTCTTTAATGATTTTCTCCATTCATTTGACTTCCTCTGATTTCTTATTGACTTATTCCAATGTCAAACCATTCTTACTAGTTTCTCCACATATTTCAATTTATTCACAAGTGTAAAAAAAAAAATTGAACACAGAAATCAAATCTTGCTTGTACCTTCTGAATACACAAATATAGAATACATTGTAGGCATAAGTTCCTTTAGTAATAGTAATAATGTCATCTCAAATTTAAGAACCCAATAACATAGTTGGGCTACTTTACAACAAACAAAACACATATACTCTTTATAGCATATTCAACTTCTTATGCTTGAGTCTCAGTTACAAATGGGACTCCAATATTCACTTTTGATTTATTCAATAGCCATTCATTCCTAAAAATGAAACATTCAACTTACATGATATAATTCAATGAAAATTTCCATCAAGAGAAGATTTCTATTCCCAACCATTTGTACTCTTTACATACTCTTTAGCAGTCAACTAAATTCATCATTGCTTTTCAACCATTCTTAATACCTCAACAAGATCAATTTTTAACTATTCATAATATCTTAATAGGATCAATTTATATATCTTACATAATCAAACTATTCTTTATAATAAAGTTTAGTGGAGCAGTAGCTAGATTCCTTTATCCTAATACCTTGGCATGTTCCATCTAGATCATTACATCTTAACTAGATATGTATTTTTGACAAGTCCCCAATTAATATCTTCCGCTAAAGATACCTTAGTCTTAATTAATTCTAGATAACATTTCTCCCTTTGTTCCTACCGAAGCTTGTGGAATTGGTCACAATCATGAGGACCCTACCACGATCATGACAATCATGGGGACTATGTCCTTAAACTCATCATATATAGTAACATCATTTACACTCTTAATCTATCCCCAAATGATCATTTTAAATGCTTTCATGCGCTACTATGAGTCATCTTAGAATTTTAACTATAGGAACTATGAGTAAAGAGTATTTAATTTCATTGATCACCTCCCATTTCATATCCAAACATATAATACTTAGGTACTTAATAATATCACTTGTCAAACTAATCACATTATCAGATATACACTCACAATAACAAATCAACTTAACCTTAAGAACTCCTACATATATCGTTATCATTTATCTCATCTTCCAATTATCATTTATTCATCTTACATACATACGTTCTTAATCAATTCAAAATTTTAGGAGTATAACCTCTATAAAGTTTTGACCTCAATTCCATCGATATATTTTTATGCTAAATCATAACTCTTATCACATTTATCAAAAAATCATTTTAAGTCCAAGTTAACCTCACAAAGTCATAGAAAAGTTTATTCTTTCAACTTGGCTTTTACACTTTAAATCTCGTCGTTCATATTTATATCTCTACTTTCCTAAATCAATCCACAAAAATGTATTCACATCTATTTCACATTCAAGGATACACCATAACATTACAGTATTGATGTCATATTCGATGATACATCCACAAATGCAAATGTAGTGAATCTCTATCTATCATGTTGAACCCTATACTATTTCTCATTTCTAGATATCCACGAGCTTTCATTTTCCTATACTTTGATAGATCATCATTATTCTCATTATTTCTAATTGCCCAAACTCTTAACGAATGTTCATGTGTATGAACTATGTAAATGTGACTTAGATTGGGGATTAGTTGCCACTATATGCTATGATATGTCAAAAATGCATGTACCTTGACACATGTCTTGGAAAACACCCATGTAAGACACTAAACCTTGTTGATATCAACTCTGTAACACCCCACTCTCATAGGGCATATTCTTAAACAAACCATATGTATTCGAGAACATACTCTACGAGGTGACATGCTAGGGCAGTCAGTCGATCATACTCAATTCAAAATTCTAGGTATATCACACGCATATCCAAAAAATCAATAATTTAACTTTCGACCCATTTTATTCATAGCAATCTTAGTTATAAATGTCACAACCTATAAATGCATCATCATAAATTCCAGTGATCATCTGGGTCCAATACAAATACAAATGTGTTTCATCAAACTGATATTATAAGCAAAATTCATTTACATAATAAATAATGCTTCAGAATATGATGTTTAATAATTAAAATAACAGACAACATATGCAGACGCCAACTGATCCCAACCTCTAACTCTTATCTGAACGCAATGGTTAGACTCCAGTTAGTCTAACTGGGTATCCCCTAAACTTGAAAGGCAATGTTGCAAATTTTGGGTGAGTTTTGCGAACTTAGTGAGCGGACCATCCTCGATGACTCACTCATATCACATAACATAAATAGTTCACAGTTCATATTCAATTTATGGATAAATATCAACACATATCGCACATCACTTCATTAATTCATAATGTGGCATTAAATACATTTTATTCACTTATTTCTTATTACATATATCACATTCGGAACAATTCAAACAATACAATTCAGTCATTTAAACATGCATATAAATTGTATATGCAATGCTCATCAGACTCACTTTCGATTATTATGTTCTTGTGACTGAGTACCTATAATTGTCCCGTATCTATTGGAAATATAGAGCTCATTAATAACATTCCCGTACCTGTTGGGGATACCAGGCTCATTATACATAGTGAGCTTTTGGCTCTTAATCACATTATAAGCTTTAAGCTCTTTTTCAGTGGCTGCTCCGGTCACAACAGCCTTTATGTTGTCATGCATTCATGTAATGGAATGCATCAATCACATAAGATCATTCCATCATTTCATTTCTCTTTCACATTCATTTTCACATGTCATTGGACCCTGGTCTGGCATTTAACATTTAAGCTAAGAAAAAACATAGTTAGTCCAATTCACATTCAATGAGCTCTTCTAACATTATTTATGCATCAAACGCCTCGGACATTCAATGTCCAAAATCAATTCAATCATATTTACATAATCATTCAATATAGAATTTAAACAAAACATTCATTTAAACTATGACCATCTAGGTTGACTTACAGTACTCTCTAGATTAACATTAGCTTCTATGATATGGAAACGTCTAGATGCGGACATTTTATCCTGCATAAAAACATTATGCAATATGCACATTGCACACACATTATTAATTGCATAATTACATAAACATTCAGTTGTACACATATGTATATGTGTCATGTATAATGCATGTTTGATTTGACTATTCCAGGTATGTTTCCTTAATCACGTCTTTTGATCAATCAAACCTTTTCATTCTTATGTGTATAACTTATTCTTAGGTTTACACCTTAAGAACACTTGATTGTTCTAATATCATAATTCAATTAATCGTCAACTTTTTTCTTACAGTATATTCCAGATATGTTTCCTTAATCATGTCTTTTGATCAATCAAACCTTTTCATTCTTATGTGTATAACTTATTCTTAGGTTTACACCTCAAGAACACTTGATTGTTCTAATATCATAATTCAATCACTTGTCATCTCTTTTCTAGTAGTATATGCTCTCCTAAAATCAAATTCTCATTAACCTTTACTTAATACATATAGTTCTTCTCTTTTGAATCACAACTACTATCATATGAACAACTTCATTCCCATTATACTTAAGCATTTGGAACTTTGATATCAACAATTCATTCACTAAGTTATAACATCATTAATCAATCATTCTAACTTTTCTCAAAATTTTGGATCAATTTTGCATGGTCATTAAGATAAGGAAAATGAAGTATTTAGGCAATAATTTTTCTAAAAAAATGTTCCTCTATGTCTTAAGTTTCTAATGACACCAAAATCATACAATTTGATTCAGTATACTGAAAGTTATACTCAAAATACTTTGGATTGTTCTTAAACTACATAGTACTCTGTACTCAATTTCAAGACAAATTTTGGAGATAGAATTGAAATTCGATTTCTTCATGAAATTTGTATCCACATTTCTCTAGTTTAATATAGATAAAAAATCATCTCATTTGGATATCTACAGAATAAGATATGGCCAAAATACTGCTGACTGTTTAGTGAAATCATTCCATTTAAGAAATTCAAGTACACTTCATCATTTTCATCCTAAACTCATCAATCAATCTTCTCTGAATGAATTTATATAGACACAAATTTTTTTGGAGAGAAATAACAATGTGTGAGGAGTTTTTTTGGTTCAAATTTCAAGTCAATCGGAGGTCTGGAGAAGAAATTATGGTCAAAAGAGTAAAGGGCATTCAAAGCTGTCAAACAGCAGTATACCTTCACTGTGCACGATCGTGCACTTCCAATTGATCCTCCATTGTCACGATCGTGCTTCTGCATGACCTTGCAATCCATTAATGATCCATTTTTTCATGATTGTGCTTATGCACGATCGTGCACTACCATTGTATTCAAGCTTCATTCTGGCTCTTCTAAAAATAGCCTTTGGGTTAATTTTTTGTGTTCATTTTGACAAGGAAAATGAAGGATTTAGGCAAAACATTCTTAAAAAATTGTTTGTTTATGTATTAAGTTTCTAATGATACTAATTTAATATAATTTGGTTCAATATTTTGCAAGTTATACCTAAAATACTACGGGCTATTCCCAAACCACGAAAGAATCCAAAAACTTAACTTCAAGCCAAATTTTGAAACTCTTAGAGACATAATTAAATTTTTATTTCTTCATGAAAAATATAGCAATATGTCTCTAATTTAATCAAAACTTGAAATAATCCAATTTGGATGTCTACATATAAAGATATGGCTAAAATATAGATGCATATTCAGTAAAAACATTGCATCTATACATTTTCCAGCACCCTCATCATCATTTCATCTTAGTTTATCTCTTTTGCTCAGTCTATCTCTTCTAGCTTGTTTCCTTAATATTTCCTCTTCATTCATACTCCCATTTTAGTTCAATTTCAATCACAAACAAATCATACTCTATATTTGATCATAATACCGAAAATAAAACATGGATATCCATTTTCTGTCAAATTTTCTGCACTTTTTCCTACACCGATCTTTCTATTTCAAACTCATCTCTACAACAACTTATGAATCATTAATCATCACATATACAAAAGCAAGACATTTATATGCTCATTTCTTTACTTACATTATAACATGTGATTCACTTCATTTATCTCATCAATCTATCACCAACCATCATCATACATGTTTCATTTAAAAAATCATGAAGAATAATGCTTAACACTTACTTGTTTTACTCAAAAGCTCTTCAAAATATCACTTAAACCTAACTCCCAAGCATCACACGATCTTCACTATTGAAGGAGGAATAGGCTATGTTTTCTTTATAACAAGAAGAGATAGTAAGGATCTTGAAGTGGTAGTGTAGGATTTTGACAAAATCAATATAAGAGAGTTGGGTTAAGTTTCGTGAGATGAAGAGACAAAAATGAATGAAGATTATGAGAACAAGTGATAAAAGTAGAAGTGAAAGACAAGGATGTTGGTCTTTCAAAGAAGAAAGTATCGTGAGTGGTGACTGGAAAGTGTTATGACATTTGTCACTTGCCACTTATCATTTTATTATGATCTCCATTTGATCACCTTTTAATAACTAGTCCATTTGTCTCCAAATTCTAATCCAATTGTCTCCTAATTTTCTATGACATTTGTCATTAAATCTTAATATCACTTATCGATAATTTCTACTGCCATTTGACGTTTATTTCTACTACCATTTATCAAGTGTCTTGTCAGTTGACACTTTTTCTAATCCAAAATACCCATAATTTCATAATTTTCCAAATTTTCACAAAAAATTCTAAGTCAATAAATATACTCTCCAAATCACTTTTTAACACATATAATCCATAATTCTAAATATAATCACATTTATAAATCAATCATACCCGAAAAATGTCAATGAATGCATGTATAATTATTTTAATATGCAAAAATCAATATTCACATGTGTGTGTATGCTATATTATGCATGAGCATGAAATGCACTTTCTAACTTCTCAATAGAATTCTAACCCTTAACATGGGATAATGGGATGTTACAATAGAGGTATAATTTGGATATGCCAAACATCACCCTTCAAAATCTTATCAACTTTGAGATTATAGGAGAACTTAAAAATGAAGAAATCAACTTCGCTAATTAGTATGCCATGCTTTCTTTAATTGGCATTGGCCTAGCTCTAGATAGAGGGAAAGGAAAGCTTTTTTCCATATCAAAGCCAACATGACAGTTTGCCATTTCCTGGTACTCATATTAGGGACTTTGAAAGGCAATGAGAAGAAGATGGAAATGGAAAAGGAGGTAATAAATCTGAGCTTGCTAAAGGTTTAAGGGTTACCCATAACTTTGCTCCAAGCTAGGATATTTAGCTGTAGAGGTGTTGAAGTGACCATTGGATTAGGCTTTTGCTTCCTAGATACAAAACCAAGAAGCAAGAGGAAATCACTAAGCTAGGAGAAATAAAGGGAAATAGTTTTTTGATGTGGATGAGGTAGTTCGAGACAAAAAAGTGGATAAAGATGGTTTATTAGATGTGGAAGCCATTTATATTAATGTTAAAAAAACTTGACAAGCAAAGAGGCAGGAGAGCTAAATCTATTGGTGGTGGGGTTAAAATGGAAACTCTGAGTGGAAATGAGCTTAGATATGAGACTAAAAGGTGGTTAGGAAAAGTTTCCCATCTTGCCAACACCTTCTCTTCTTCAATTCTTCTCTCTCTCTCTCTCTTCTTGCATTCCAATCACCTAAATTCCTAAAATAGTTACCTAATTAAGTCTTAAAAAATCATTATCTCAAATTGGTGTCATATCTACCAATTATTGGTAGAAATTTTATAGAATAACAAGGACATGTGGAAGAAACTAGACTATGTGATGTGTGGTAGCTAGAAGAAAATTGAAAAGCTAAATACAAGAAATGGAAGTCAAGTATGAGAAAACACTTTAGGAGCTATACAAAATACGTTTGTAATTGCATTATGATAGATGGATATTTGACTATATTTTTACACCCATGTTTGATGTATTTTGCTTGATATTTTATACTTTTATCCTATATTTGGTACTTAATTTGCTCCAAGTGCTTTCATAGATTATAATTGCCTTTATGGACTTGAAGGAGAATAATTTGGATGAAAACACAACATAAAGTGAAGATTTGACACATATAAGCTATACACAGTTGTTAACATAGATGGAGAGTCCAAATCTAAAAGTCATATTCAAAGAATAATTAGAGGACATCTCAAGATTTTCAGGAAGCCTAGATTCGTAGCTGTTTGAATTCATTTGGACCAACAGCCATTTGTTCAAAGTAAAACTTATTTCTTCATAATTGGTTGCCTGACTACTAAAGCTTTACATAGACTTATTTGAGACTTAGGAGATCAAAATGAGGTGATTCAAAAGCTCAAATTCAAGCCAACATCCTAATCCATAATTCCTATGTACAACTCAAAGCCCAAAAGTGCATGACACTTCCTAGTCTAACTTTCCATTGGTTTTTAGGGCATAACTTTAGCTTCAAGGCTTTTTTTTAAGCAAAATAGGGTCCGCTGGAAAGATGAGAAATGGAGCTACAATTTATTTAAAGAAGTTGAGACGTAAATATGAAGGTCTCGAGGTAAAAAACCTGAAGGATTGCACGAACTTGCACTTTTGCAATTTTTAGATAATTTTGGTCATGCACAGTCTAATGCACGACTATGCAAGAGACTGTGCATCTCCCCAAAACCTTAAATTTCATGATAAAAAGACATTTTTAGGAAGAAAATGAAAGAGGAGCAAATTTTGGGAGGCAATTCCCAAATGTGGAGCCATTATCTAGATGCAATTTTGGTCTAGAGAAGTGAAAAACACGAACAAATCATCGAAAGATCCATTAGAATATAAGATCAAGCCTCTACATCATAAGAACATTCGATAGAAGATAATAAGGGAATTTTAGAATTATGATTCCATTGTTTTTTATTTATTTTTCTATCATTGTATGTTTGATTTCATGTTCGATTATGTGAAACTAAATGTCCATTTAGTATGTAGGTTAAATGAACCTTATGTTAATAATTTGATATTATTTAGTTCATTTATTAATGCAATTGGTGTGATTGATTATTGTGATCTGATTAAGTGTTTATTGGTAATCTGATTTCATACATAAAGATTCAGAAATCCTAATGTAAATAGATCTATCGTAATTAGAAGAAGTTGATTGTAACCCTAAAGATAGGATAACATAAATCTTCTAGATTAGGGTCAAACCTAATAGAGGGACTCATAAATTGGTGTTGCAATCCTATAAGATTTTACCTTAGTAATTCAGTTAGGGACCTTAAGATTACTTTTTATTAGACTTTAAGGTCAGCTATTAACATATCATAGGAGTCTTCATAGGCTAATACATCAATAAAATAATTGTATGATAAAAGATCAATTTGTTAAGAGTTTAAAGGGATTCAAACCTAGATACTAATTTATGATAATGATAGTTTTCTAAGTGAATTCCACTATCTTTCATTCATTATCGTTTCCTATTTTATTTTACTTGCTTATTTTTTTTCCTTTAATAAAAAATCTAAAACCAATCCATAGGCTAGATAATAGGAGAAGGGTAAGTACTAGTATTCATAGTCTTCGTAGAATTGGCTCGTACTTACTGCTATTAACTATGGCTACCTTATGCACTTGAGATTGTTATATAATTGACCAACTCATGAAATAGGTCAATCAAGTTTTTGACGTCGTTACCGGGAACTTTGATATTAGGAAAGACTGAATGCTATTACTCTAGCCATTTTCATTTCATTTTATTTTATCTTTATTTATTTATTTTATTTGAGGATTGTTAATTTAATTATCTTTTGAATTTCTCAACTTAATCTTGAGTTTGTGGTTTATTGTAAGAATTACGATTTATTGTTATAGCCACAACTCACAATAGAAGGATGGAGCAGACAAGGCTTTTGTGGTATTCAAAATATGTCTTTGCAATCTAGAACATCACTATATGGGAGAGTGAGATGTTCTCAAATGTTGTCAGATGCTCAATCGATATTCAGGCCGTGTAGCGATATTGGTGGGAGTTATCAATACAATCATGAATGTCGAGCACCTACTTATAGATGGGAGCAACCAAGCATGTACAATCGACCTTAAGGTGCACTATATGAGAATAACTATAATTTAGAGTGGAGCAACTCTTATACTTATGGAGGGAACGATTACACTCTAGCTGGATATTTATGACACCAAGCAACTCTAGTTAATGATCTAACTTTGGAAGAAAAATTAATGGAGCAAAGCCAACTGACGTGCATTTATTAGTAAAGAAAAGATAAAGGTTGGTTTCATAAATGGAGGGATATTTCAAAAGGAGCTTCTAGAAGAAAAAGAAAGTATTACAGATCGAATAATGGAATGCCTTGCTGAGATAGTAGCCCTTCAATGTGAATTCGATAAGAGACTTTCTTCACTTACATATGATGAGTATAATTTGAGCTTCCAATTGCTTCAAAGTGAAAAAGAGATAACAGTTGATTTCATGAATGAAATACATTTCGAGAAGGCGAGGAAGCTACTACTTTAATAGACATAATGATTGACTCTATTTAAGAGTCAAACATGAGGCTTTAGGAAACAGAGGCTCACTTACAAAATATGGCGAATCAAATTGATCAACTTGCGAAGATATTATCTAACGAACAATTAGGGAGTTTGCTTAATCCTAATGAAACATATCCTAACAAATTTGGAATGGCAATCACTTTTAATAGTGAAGTTAAGCTCTCATAAAAAGAAGAGGAAGATGAAGTAGGTATTATAGATAAATTAATGGAACTCCTTGTTGACATGAAATTTACCTTTAGGAATAACTAAGTTAAGCCTTAGCTTTTTTCATTTATTAAACTAAAATTATAAACCTTTATCTTATTTTTCTTCGATGACTTTTTACTGTTTTGAACTTGGAAGGTTATTTATAATATTTACTTTTTGAGACTTAAAATTTGTGAAAGGTCAAATAATTCTTGAATTGTGGTATTGAATCAATATTGTGATAAAAAAAGAAAAAGAAAAGCATAAAAAAGAAAATAATAATAATAAAACAAGAAAGAAAGAAGGAAAAAAAAGAATAAGTTTCTAGTACCAATAGAGTTGCATGGAAAGGAAATATATACTTGTAAACAAGTCTTGAAATATATTGTGTAGTAAATTTTCTTCAATTTAACCCTTTTGTTATCCCCATCATACCGTACCTAAACTCTGTTACAACCTTATAAAGACCTTTTTATTTTTATTTCTAGTTTGTACGTAAGTGGTGGAGATTTGATTTTATTGCAAGCTTATAGTAGGAGTCTACTATGCATTGATTGATAGTTTTGATGCTTTTCACCCTAAACACTTAAGCACTTTGAGTGAAATCTTGGTGAGGGTGTAAAGAGATATGCTTTTGGTTTCAATGCAATTTCTGATGTGATTATTATTAATATTAGTTAGGAAGTTGATTTTAGGACAACTTGACTTTTATTGTATGTTAATTTGATTCAATAAGATATGATATTGTACAGTATAAATGGACAGGTTGAAATTGATGATAGATTGATGTTGAAAATTTATAATTTTGATTATAGTTTGCTTGAGAACAATCAAAAACTTAAAAACAAGGATGTTTGATGGATGGATATTCAAATATATTTTTACACCCATGTTTGATGTATTTTGCTTGATATTTTATACTTTTATCCTATATTTGGTACTTAATTTGCTCCAAATGGTTTCACAGATTATAATTGCCTTCATGGACTTAAAGGAGATGAATTCAGACGAAAATATGACATAAAGAGAAGATTTGATGCACATAAGCTATGCACAATTTTTAACATAGATGGAGAGTTGGAATTTAAACGTCAGCTTTAATAAATAATTAGAGGACATCTCAAGATTTTTGGGAAGCCCAGATTCGTAGCTGATCAAATTTGTTTGGACCAGCAACTGTCTGTTTAAAGTAAAACTTATTTATGTAGAATTGGTAGCCTGACCACTAGAGCTTTACATGGACATATCTGAGGCTTATGAGATCCAAATAAAGTCAATCAAAAGGTCAAATTTAGTCCAACATCCTGATCAATAATTTTTATATGCAAGTTGAAGCCCAAAAGTGCTATTTTAATGGGCTAAAAAGGTTAAGAATGAGATACGAAGTTTGTCTAGGCCCAGTTTGACCTTCCTTTGGTTTTTGGTCGATAACTTTAGCTACAAGGATTTGTTTTAAGCGAAAAAAAGGACCAGTTGGAAAGATGAGAAGTGGAATTACAATTTTATGTGAAGAAGTCAAAATATAAATATGAAGATATCAAGGTAGAAAACCTAAAAGAATACACAGTCGTGCATCTACCCATGCACTTTCACAATTTTAAGGCAATTTTGGTTATACATAGTGTGATGCAGGGTCATGTAAGAGACTGTGCATCTCCTCATAACCCTAAAATTTTATGATAAGAAGATGTTTTCAGGAAGGGAAGAAATTAGGAGATTTTTGGAGGCAATATCCAGATGTGTAGTCATTCTTTAGGTGTGATTTTGGTCTAGAGAAGTGGAAAACACAAAAAAATCATCAAAAGATCCAATGGAATACAAGTTCAAGCCTATAAATCGTAAGACCATTTGATAGAAGACAATCAAGGAAATTTAGAATTCTGATTCCATTTTTTCAATTCATTTTTCTTTTATTGTATGTTTGATTTTGTGTTCCATTACATGTAAGTAAACATCTAATTAATATTTAGGTTAGATAAACCTTATGTTAATATTTTGATGTCAATTGATTCCTTTATTAATGCAATTGGTTTGATTGATTATTATGATCTGAGTACGTGTTTTATTGATAATTTGATTCCACACGTAGATATTGAGAAATCTTAGTGTGAATAGATCTACCGTAATTAGAAGGAGTTAATTGCACCCTAAAGATAAGATAATACAAATCTTCCAAATTAAGGTCAAACCTAATAGAGGGACTCATAAATCGATAATGCAATCCTATAAGATTTAACCCAAGTAATTCAGTTAGAGACCTTAGGACTAGTTATCAATAGACTCAAGGTCAGCTATTAGCATACCATAAGAGTCTCCACGGTCCAATACATCAAAAAAAGAATTACAAAGATAAAAGAATAATTTGTTAATGGTTTAAAGGGATTTGAACCTGGATACTAATTTCTGATAATGATAGTTTTCTAAGTGAATTCCACTACCTTTGTATTCATTATTGTTTCTTATTTTACTTTACTTGCTTAGTTTTATTTCCTTTAATTAAAAGCCTAAAATCAATCCTTAGGCTAGATAATAAGGAACGGTAAGTACTAATATTTATAGTCTTCGTGGGATCGATTCGTACTTTTTGGTACTAGCTACAGTTACGTTGTGTACTTGCAATTATTCCATAATTGACTAACTCATAAAATAGGTCAGTCACATTAAAATAGTAATCATAATTGAGAAATAATGTAATAAAAACTTATTAATGATATAATATAGAAATATGAAGATGTGTTTGCTAAGTTAGTAGGTTTACCACCCAAAAGATAGTATGATCATTGAATTATTTTGAAAGGGGATACCAAGTCTATCAATATAAGACCATACATGATTGTTAGGTTACAAAAAACGGACAATAAAGGAGTTAATTAGAGATATGTTGAAGCAAATTAAAAAAGTGTTAAGCCTTTTTCAGCACTATGGTATTAGTGAAATAAAATAATTTATGTGTAAATTATGAAGCTTTGGATAGATGCATAGTGAAATTAAATTCCTTAGATTAAGGAGATTATGGATGTACTAGGAGGCCCAAGCATCTTTTCTAAGTTAGATTTGATGGCAGTTTATCATCACATCTATATGTTTGAGGATAACATTCAAATGACTTCTTTCAAAACTCATAAGGGCATTATGAACTTTTGGCTATGCTTGTTGGCTTAACCAATACCTTTGCTACTTTTCAAAGTTTTATGAATTATAATTATGAATCATATCAGAACAATATTGTTCTATTATTTTTTGATGGCATTTTAATATATTGCTCTTCTTTTTAATAGCTTGCAAATCATCTTGAACAAGTGTTACAAATCTTATTTATGAAGAATTCTAAGTGCTTATTTGGCATTAGGAAGGTGAAGTACCAAGGTCATCTCATTTCTATAAAAGGAGTGGCTATAGATTTTAGAAAAATTTTAACGTTAAATTAATGGACATTACTATCAATATTGAATCAATTTAGAGTATTCTATGAATTATTAGGTTGCTATAAGAGATGTTTTCTTTTTTAGAAATTGAAAGAATTATATGAACTAAGCTTGAAGTCTGTACAATAGTAAAAGGTAAAAAATCATGAACATATCCCTTATAAGGTATGCAATATGCTAGTTATAAGAGCTTACTAGCCAAAAGCATCAATCTAATAAGTCACTAAGCTATAAGAAGTGATCGTTATCAATTAAAGTTCTAATTAAGATTCGTTTAAAAGTTATCTTCCAAGTGAATTGCTAAAGAGAATGCATTTAAATGGCACTAGGAAGCTAATAATGCATTTATTGCCTTAAGGTTACGTTAGTATTTTCTTATGCTAGATTAACCCAACATCGACAAGATTTTATAATAGAAGCTAATGCAAGTGGCAATGGATTGGAAGCTATCCTTTTAAGGCCCCAAAATATACCCTAGTTGAAATGTTACATGTTCAAGAAAGTACATGTATGATAGGTGGTTCAAAATTGAGATAAGGTTGAGAATGTCATATGAATTGAAGTTTTGTTTGTTGAATTATAGTTCATAAATTGGAACTAATTCATTCTATTAGAGAATTGAGGTAATTAAATATACATTCATTATAGGAAAAATTATCAGGTGATAAGTTAAGTTGGTACATGGAAATTAGAATAACTAAGCCTAGGAATTAGTGACATTTGACTTAGCTAATACATGAACAAATGGCCTAATTGAATGGTGAAATTTGGCAGCCACATATGATGACATGTAGATGGCTTTATTGAAGGGCAAATAGCATACCTTCACACCGCAAAGCATGTGTTGATTCACTTCAACTCATTTAGAATTTCTACAGTCTCTCTTTATACTTGTATTCTCTCCATTGAATCCCATTTTCTCTTACCTTCTGGAATTTTGGTGGAGCCTAGATTATCAACCTTTCGAAGCTTTTCAAGTTATTTCATCAAGAAGTAGGTCTTGTGATTCTATGTATTATCACTTTATTGATGCTGAAAGTCGCAAATTAAACTTAGGTATGTGCTGGTTGTTTTGAAGCTTGATTTACCTGGGTTCTTGAACTTTAATTTGAAGTTTAGTAAGGTAAGGGAATTATAAACTTGGTATTCTGTTATATCATGTATTGTTTGAAGTTTGAAATGGATCAATTGTGTACTGAATTAAGAAAAAATTGAGGATAGATACATGTTGGATAGGAGTTAGAAAGAATAGTTCCACTAGAACGATATTGGTGTTTTAGCTATATCTTGAACTATAGGTATCCAATTGGGATGAATTTAAATTCAGATTAAATTATACACATATATATATATACAACTTTTATGAAGGAGTCTAATTTTATTTCTATCACTAAGAGTGTCAAAATTTGGCTTAAAGCTAAGGTTCTGGATTATGTCACTATTTTAGGACAGTCTGTAGTATTGTGGGTATAAATTCCAAAATACTGAACCAAATTGCATAAAATTGGTGTCATTAGAAATGAAAGACATAAGGGAACCATTTTTTAGAAGAATGTTTGGCCTAAGTCCTTCATTTTTATTGTTAAAATTACTGTGTAAAATTGACCCGAAAGGCTGTTTTGGGAAGAGCTAGAGGAAGTTGGAATAAAAGGTAGTGCACGATCGTGACTCTAAGAAGTCATGAAGGGGTTGCACTATTGTGCATAAGCATGATCGTGATAATGAAGGATCAATTGGAAGTGTATGATCGTTCACAAACATGATCATGCACAGTGAAGGTATACTGCTATTTGATAGCTTTGAACACCCTTCACTCTTTTGACCATTACTTCATCTCTGGACCTTCGATTGACTTGAAATTTAGACCAAAAACTCCTCACACATTGTCCTTCCACTCCACTAAGTTTTATTGTCATCTGAAATCATTAAGAATGAATTGTTGGTTACCGAATGTTCAGGTCTGGAATTTTGAAGATGTTATATGAATGAATGAGAGTTTTGATATTGTGTGACATGTTAGATTGTTTGGAATCTATGATTATGCTAAGTTGAACAAAGTTAAATATTTTGAAATATGTTCCTCAAATGATGATTCTAAAATGAAATTACTTTATTTTAAACTATAAAGTCCTAGTTGTGGGTAAATAGGCATGCCTAGAAGGGTCTGCAGCTGCTCTTACAACACTTCGGTGTCTCCTGTTATTAACACTTTGGTGTCTCCTATTATAGACATTTTGGTGTCTTCTATTATTGACATTTTAGTGTATTCTATTATTGACACTTTGGTGTCTCCTATTATTGAGACATAAGTCTCTCCTGTTTTATGATACCGATCACAGTATCTCCTGTATGAGTCCCGATACCCACTTCTGTAAAACAGATTAGCGGTCTAACTTGTTTTGTATTTTGATATATGATTAGTTTTTCTATGAATAAAGTCTGTTCTGGTTCAAATCATGTTCTGTTCTAAAGGGTTTATACACTATTCTGATATTCAGATTTAAAATTTGTATATTCTGATATGAGATTTAAATGATTTGCTTCAATATGAGAAACATTCTATAGTGATAAGTTATATTTAGTTTTCTGAGATAAATTGTGTTTGAATTATGATACTGATGAGTTTTTCTTTGGAACAAATATATATTCTGTTGTTCTATGTTATATTCTGTTCAGTGATTCATGGTATTTGAATTGCTTTTGAATATGTGAGTTTTTAGATGACTGTTAAAGACAGTTGTCTATATGTATCCTATTTAGTTATTCCCCACTAATCTATATGCTTAGCACGGTGGATTTACCCCATATAGGTTCAGAGAGAAGGGTATAAAGACTGGGACAAAGACAACTGTAGCAGCCAATGATGATTGTGTTTTGTTGTGAATAATGTTTAGTTTGATGTTGTCATTAACTTGTACTCAATATGATGAGACATTTTGTATTTTACATATATGGTTTGTAATCTTTATACACAGAAAGACATTTGGATTTTCAAGGCATGTAATATATTTATGTTATGTCATTACATATTGTACAGTATGCTTAAAACATAATGAAATGTAAAGTAATATATGGTGCTTGAGTTTCTAATAGTGCTTGGAATTGTTAGTATGATATGTTTTGGGCGTATGACATATGTAGCATCTGCATATCCTCTTAGGGAGTATGTGGGTGTTACATCTTTTGGTATCAAAGCATGGTTTAGGCAATTCTGGTTTAACCAGTGCTTAACTCCTGTTTATACTTGAGTGTAAAAGTTGTGTTTTGGCCTAATGTAGTTTATCCCATGTTTTGATTATAGAATTAAAGATGGATAATTCTCATGAAGTCATTGACGAGGTTGTTGAGAGTAATCATCCTAATCGATCTCGTCCATCGATATCTGGACCCTCTGCGGTCAATCGAGGAGAAGCTGAGGTGCCACCTCCTCCTCCAGCTTAGGAACAGGCTTTAGTTAAGTTGTTTCAGGATATAATGACATTACTGCATTATATGACTGCACCCAAGCCTCCGATTGATCAACTGCGGAAGTATACAGCTGAGGAATTTACTAAGACATCTTTGTAGGAATCTGAAAGGGTTGAGTTCTGTTTACAGAAAGTAAAGAGGGTGCTAGATGAAATTAGTTGTCCATTAGATCAAATCGTGCACTATGCTATCTCTCTTCTTCAGGGAGCAACCAATGAATGGTGGAAGTTTGTTTTGAGGAATCCTTAGCTACCGGTGCCTCTGACTTAGGATTTCTTTACCCAAGAGTTCAAAGCTAAGTATGTTATGGAGGCTTATAGAAAGGAGAAGTGGAAGCAATTTCTAAACCTAAAATAGAGGAACTTGTTGGTTGCTGAGTGCGACTAAAAATTCAATCAACTCAGCAAGTACGCCTCCAAACCGGTACTTACTGAGGAGTTTCAGTGTCATCAGTTCAAGGATGGTTTGAATCATTCCATCAAGGAGTATCTGATGGCATTTATGCTTTTGTAACAATTGAATTACCATCAGTTGGTGCAAGATGATATGAAAATAGAAAGGTAAGAGATGGTTAGGAGAGAAAGGAATCAATGAAGGGTCTTTGCTAGAGGAGGTCTGTTGGATCCTATTTCTGGAGCCCAACTATCGTTCTGGAGTCGAAAAGCGTGAACGGGTTTCCTTGTAGGGTTATTTCAATGAACCCTCACTTTGCTGTCATCTCACAAGGGTGGCTTGGCCACAGCAGCCCATCACCGACATCACAATTTGACTTCTTCAAGATAATTGTAGCTCTTTGCCTCTAGTGTATTTTGAAATAAGAACCTTCTCATTCAAAGCTCTATAGCTCAAGATATGCTTAAAAATCCCAAGTGTGTTCATAATCTAGTTATGCCCCTCCAACTAATCTTTCATTTTCCTTCCATCAATCTCTTTCAAATCAACCACAAAAAGCTAAAAAAATTATTGAGAGATAGAAAAATGTGTCAGGAATCTATTTCTTTAAGAATCACTTAATTTGGAGGTCGGGTTATAAAGTTATGGCCAAAAGAACCAACCATGCTTATGTCCTCAATAAAGTTGTACCTATCTCAGAATAATTGGCATAACTTTCACTAGGGATTTCAGATTAAGGTTTTCCTTGAATGGTTTCGAAGAGGACTTCCAGATCTGCAACTTTTATGAAGACTCAAAGGTAAATTCTATTTTTTAGAGGGTCAAAGATGGGACCAGACCATAGGATCAGACGAACAGTGCATCAGTCGAAGTGTCCTCACAAGGCGATCCGTCCTCACCAGACGAAGCATACTTATCAGACGAAGCGCACTCATTAGACGAAGCACCCTCACCAAGCACTCACCAGTAGAAACGCCCTCACTAGATGAAGCGCATTCTCTAGACGAAGTGCCCTCGCCAGACGGAGCGTCCTCATAAGACGATCTGTCCTAACCAGACGAAACGTCCGCATAAGACGAAGCATCTTCACAAGACGATACGTCTTCATAAGACAATATGTCTATACCAAATGAAGTGTCCTCACAAGATGATCCGTCCTTACTAGATGAAACATCCACACAAGATGAAGCGTTTTCACAAGATGATACGTCATCAGACGATGCAAACTATACTCCTGAGTATCTCCACTTATAAGGACCATAAATTTTGATTCCGATAACCAAAAATTTCATACTTTATATTGTTGAAAAGCTAGAAAGATAAACTACAACTTTTCAAAGATAACTTTGACTAATTTAGAACAAATTAGTCCATTTTTTTACCTGAAGTTGGTTCACAACTTATACACCTATGAAAGACTTAGATAATGAAATGTACAACTACAAAAGAAATATACACATACACCTGGGGAACTTTCTAGTTCTAAACCCATTTGCCAAATAAAAAAAAACTCATACATAACTTTATTTACATAATAATATTATAAATAAGGGTTTAACCCAAAATATAACATATATGGGATGCTCAATGTTTACATGCTTATGAAGCTATCCAAAAGTGATCGAACTAACTTAGTTACAAAAGTTTCTAATATC